>CAKNYM010052059.1:243206-258706 GCA_932195095.1 Andricus curvator
TTTAAAATCCATTCAATTGAGTAGAATTGAGTGAATTTAGAAGAATTCAGGGCGAATTCTAAAAAAAATAACAAAAAATATAGGAAAATCTCTTAAAACCCTACGAAATGCCTAGAAATCTCTTTATTTAGTAATGAGTAAAAGATAAAGTATATCTTGATAAATAAAAAACTCCTCAGTAGTAAGATTTCTTCTAAACGAGATGTTTCACAATAGACTAAAAGATTTAAATTACTTTTCGCATTTCAATAAAATAACTGGTTTAAAAGAAAAAAATTCAATTCAAAGTTCTCGTGAAAAATTCAAGGAGATTTCCAGGTTTTCAAGTTTAAAAAAAACTCAAGAAGAATTCCAGATTTTCAAGGTTCTCAAGATCGCTGGACACCCTGAAAAAGATTGACGTGGATATATGAAGGATAGGATGAGATAAAGAAAAGGAGATTGAAAAAGACGGGAATTTAGATTGACAGAGATATAGAATGAGATACATGTTCTCTATCTCTTTCTATCAAAAAGATACAAAATTATTCAAAAAGATAGGATCTCTATCTCAGGCCTCACAGTCCGTTTGGGATAAAATATAGGGACCAAAGGGTACTTTTCGTCACGCCCATAGGGTACTTTTTTCGCGCTCAAAGGGTAAAAAATTCAGGATAAATTTATAAGACTTCAAAACAATTCAAGTTAAATTCAAACGAATTCGAATGATGATGAATTAGAAACAATTTTCAAAGTAAAAAAATGCCATTGATTTCCGTCAAATTGGAATGAATTTAGAGGAATTTAAGATAAACCAGAAGAATGCGATAAAATGCATAAAAGTTTAAGGCGAATTAAAAAAAAAATAATGAATTAAAAACAATTTTCAAAGTAAAAAAAATGCCATTGATTTCCGTCAAATTGGAATGAATTTAGAGGAATTTAAGATAAACCAGAAGAATGCGATAAAATTCATAAAAATTTAAGGCGAATTAAAAAAAAATGTAATGAATAGAAAACAATTTTTTAAATATGAAGAAACTTTCATGAATTCAGTAACTTTGAAATTAGCTTAGACAAATTCAAGGGAATTCAAAAGAATTTTGTGAAATGCCTAAGAATTCAAGGTGAGGTTAAAATACTTCAGGATCAATTAAATAAAAACTTTTAAAAATTAAAAAAAAAATCCATTGAATTAAGTGTAATTGAGTAGTAGTAGTAGTAAAATACCATTAAGCCATTTCCGTTTCAGGGTAGGCGTGACACTACCCGATTCGGGTAGTGTTTCTAGGTGGATAGTTTCTTGTAGTAAATAACTACAAGTGTGGGCTCACCACAACCACGAGTAAATTTAGGATAATTCAAGTGAAGTAAAAAAATTCAAGGGAATCCCAAAGAATTTAAAAGCATTAAGGGTGAATTTCAAATCTCTTCAAATAATTGAAAACCCTACTAATTTCTAACAAAAAAAATGACTAATGACTACAAAAAAATTGAAAAAATTCAAATGAATTGGAAAAAGTTTTAAAAATCGAAAAAATCCATTTATTTCTGTAAAATTTGAGTGAATTTGGAGAGATTTAAGGGAAACGAGAAGAATTCGATGAAATGCATAAAAATTCAAGGTGAATTTAAAAATAAAATCAAATGAATTGACAAAAATTTATGAATTTGAAAAAATTCATGGAATTGAGTAAGTTTGAAATGAATTTTAGAAAAAATTAAAGATAATTTAAAAGAATTTGATGAAATGCCTAAAAATTTAAGGTGAGTTTTAATGACTTCAAGATGAATTAAACAAAAACGTTTAAAAAATCCATTGACCTGAGTAAAATTGAGTGCATCTAGAAGAATTCAAAAGGATTTAAAAGAATTCAGGATAAATTAATACGAATTCAGGGCGAATTCCAAATGAATTGCAAAAAATATTTGAAAATCTCTTTAAATCATTGAAACCCTACGAAATCCTTCACTTCTTGTGAATAAATTCTTTGAAATCCATTAAAATATTAAAATCCCTTAAAATTATTAAAACCCTTGGAAATCCCTCGAAATTGTTTAAATCTCTTGAAAATACCTTGGAAGCTTTTAAAAAACCTTAAAATATTTCGAAGTCTTTGAAATCCCTTCAAATTATTGAAATAAAAAATTTCTGGGAATCGTTAAAATTTCCTAAAATATTTCCAATCCTTTGAATCTTTTGAAATCCCTTGAAACTTTTTAAAGCTCTTGAAAATGCATGGGAATCTTTTAAAATACCCTAAAATATTGCAAATCCTTTGAAACCCTATTAATTTACTGAAAACAATTAACAATTTCTTTGTACTCTTTTAAAATGCCAAGGAATTTGAAAAATACCTTAAAATATTTTAAATCCTTTGGTCATTTTATGAATTAATCTGCAGAACCAACTATACAAATTTTTTTTTAAAATTAGTGAATTATGTAAAATTGAGTGAATTTATAAGAATTCTATTGAATTAAAAAAAAATTCAAAAGAATTTCGAAGAATTCAGTCAATTCAGTGTGAAATCAAAAAAAATAATTTTAAATCTCTTCAAATCTTTAAAACCCTACGAAATAACTCACTTTTCTTGAATAAATTCTTTAAAATCCACTAAAATGTTATTAAATCTCTTAAAATTATTAAAATTAATAAAAATTCCTCGGAATTTTTTTAAATTCCCTAAAATATTTCAAATTAAAAGCTCTTGAAAATGCCTTAGAAGTTTTAAAAAGACCCTAAAATCTTAAAAATCCCTTCAAATTATTGAAATCTATTACAAATTTCTCGGAATCTTTAAAAATAATCTGAAATAAAAATTCAAGACAATTCAGAAATAGGTATCGATCTGAATTACCCATGAGTTAATCTATTGATAGAAAAGTGACTAATGTGATATTTTCATTTAAAAAAGTGAATAAAAATGATTTGAGAAAAAAGTGACTAATAGTGACTGTGTGTGGCAGCCCTGATTATTTTTTACAGTTAGTTCTTACAGGAATTCCTTGATTTTTGCTATTTCTTTTAAATGTTCTTGGAAGCTTTGATCTTATTATAGATTTTTTTTGAATTTCCATTAAGGGGCTGCAAATAGGGTACCATAGGGACCAAATCTTGGAAAAGGGTACTTTAGGTACAGGCATCACATTCCCTATGAAATAAAATATAGGGTTCAAAGGGTACTTTTTGTCACGTCATAGGGTACTTTTTTCGCGCTCAAAGGGTAACAAATTCAGAATAAATTCATAAGACTTTAAAAAAATTCGAGTTAAATTCAAAAGAATTCAAATGTATTGGAAAACATTTTTAAATCGAAAAAATTCTATTGATTTCCATAAAATTGGAATGAATTTAGAGGAATTTAAGGTAAACGAGAAGATTTCGATAAAAATTCGTAAAAATTCAGGGAGATAAAAAAAATCAAATAAATAGGAAACAATTTAAAAATATGAAAAATCTTCATTGAATTCAGTAACTTTGATATGAGCTCAGAAATATTCCAGCGAATTCAAAAGAATTTGATGAAATGCCTAAGAATTCAAGGTGAGGTTAAAAGGCTTCAGGATAAATTAGATAAAAACTTTAAAAATGTTTAAAAAGTCCATTGAATTGAGTAGAACTGCGTAAATTTAGAAGAACTCAAGTGAATTCAAAAATTCAAGTGAATTAAAAAAATTCCAGTGAATTGAAAAAATCCAAGAGCATTCTAAAGAATTAAAAGAATGCAGGGTAAATTAATAAGAATTCAGGGTGAATTCCAAAAATTAATTTGAAATCTCTTTAAATCTTTGAAACTCTACTAATTTCTAACCAAGGAAGTGACTAATGACTACAAAACAATTCAAGTTGAATTCAAATTAATTGGCAAACAAATTTTTAATCGAAAAATTTCCATTGAATTAATTTAGAGGAATCTGAGTGAAACTAGAAGAATTCGATAAAATTCATAAAAAAAATCAAACTGCATTTAAAAAACAACCAAGTGAGTTCAAAACAATTCAAAAATACGAACAAATTAATTAAACTGAGTAAGTTTGAAATGAGTTTAGAAAAATTAAAGAGAATTTGATGAAATGTCTAAGAATTTAAGCTGAGTTTAAAAGACTTTAAGAGGAATTAAACGAAAACTTTTTAAAAATCCACTATATTGAATAAAATTGTGTGAATTTAGAAGAATTCAAAATGATTTCAAAGAATTCAGGATAAATTAATAAGAATTCAGGGCGGATTCCAAATGAATTGCAAAAAACATTTGAAAATCTCTTGAAATCATTGAAATCCTTGGAAATCTTATAGAATCCCTTGAAATCTTTCAAAATATCCTATAACCTTACAGGTCCTGTAAAATCCTTCCATATCACCCAAAATTCTAGGAAATTCTTTAAAACCGCATGCAAATTTGTTTAAATCCCTTAAAATTATTAAAACCCTTGGAAATCCCTTGAAATTGTTTAAATCTCTTGAAAATGCCTTAAAATCTTTTTAAATACTCTAAAATATTTTAAAATCTTTGAAATCTCTTAAAGCTATTGAAATAAATAAAAAAGTTCTGGGAATCTTTTTAAATTTCCTAAAATATTTCATATCCTTTGATATCTTTTGAAATCCCTTGAAACTTTTTAAAGGTCTTGAAAATGCCTGGGAATCTTTACAATACCCTCAAATATTTCAAATCGTTTGAAATCCCATTAAATTACTGAAATTCATTAAAAATTGCTTTGTAATCTTTTTAAATAACCTAAAATATTTGAAACTCTTTGAAATCTTTAGAAGAATTCAAGTAAATCCAAAAGAATTCCAAGGAATTAAAAGAATTCAGGATAAATTAATAAGAATTCGGGGTGAATTCCAAAAAATAATTTCAAATCTCTTTGAATCTCAGAAGCCCTACGAAATACCTCACTTCTCTTGAATAAATTCTTTAAAATCCACTAAAATATTATATTAAATCCCGTGAAATTCTATGAAGTCGGGAGATATTTCCTGAAATTCAAAAAAAGTCTGTATCCTGAAATATTTCAAACGCCTTAAAATCTCCTCAGATTAATGAAATTAATAAAAAATTCCGTAGAATCTTTTAAAATTCTCAAAATATTTCAAATTAAAAGCTCCTGAAAATGCTTTAGATGTTTTAAAAATACCCTAAAATATTAAAAGTCCTTGACATTATTAAAAGTTACATCATGGGCTGCACATAGGGTACCATGGGGACCAAATCTTGAAAATAGGGTACTTTAGGGACCTTAACTGAATATACGGTACAATAGGGGACATAGGGACAGGGATGTGAGGCCTGCTATCTTTTTACTTCCAGCAGGGATTACTGTTACCGTTACTTTTCAAAATAAGTAACGCGTTACCGTACCTCTTGCACGAAGAACTTTTGAACTACGTCATGATCCTTCAGATTTGGTATTTTTGATCCAGATTTTTGTGCCTCCTTCCTTGCTTTCCTTCCTAAAAATGAATCGAATATATTAAAATATTGTAAAATCATCAAACCCAAAATTACGATTGTAGAACTTGTACTAAAACCTTCTTTTTAAACCTTTAATTTGCGGATTGAATCAACATAATTTTACTGATAAGATACACTTACGTAGAGTTAACTAAATCTACAAGGGCATAAATTATAACCCAAAAGATAGTCATAACCCTGAACCATAAATGAAATTCGACAAAAATGTTTCTTATAATTATTTAGAAATAGTGTTTTATCAGAAATCGAGAAAATCGGGTATTGAACCCTGGCTCTCAACGCAAGTAACTCGAAATTTGCGTAATTTTTCGGAATATCTTTTCTGATAAGTTCCACACGAAGGGATCAACAAAACCTCTACAAATTCGTGACAGAGACATTTTCAAAATCGTCGAGACAATTCAGAAAATACGTTTAATGAATATTAGAAAGAAATGAGAGACCTAGGGAGCACGTTATTTGAAAAAATAAAAAGAGCACATGTTAGAAATGGGAAATCGTTCCTCAGCAAAACTCACGTTCACGAAGTTTCTTTTTGAAGTCAGGATCACTACGTCGCTTCTTGTCGAAGTAAAAGCAATATCCGACGAAAATTCCCGCAATCCCGACAGCGATTCCCACTGCGGCTTTTGAAACCATGATTATTCTAATAAACAAATTTAAATATTACAATTCACAAACACCTCATCCCTGCTTCGACCATACTTGAGAAAAAAGGACATGTTATCTGCCCATGCGCAAACGAACTTTAGCCTGGTTTTCAAAAATAATATAAAATCACAGGATAAACGCTACAAAATTCAAGATTTGACAAAAAATGTTAATTTTTATTTAAATTTGTTCTTGAAAATAAATGCGAGCATGAATGTGTTAGATATAAAATGTCTATTTATTTTCAGAGTTGACTTGATTTCCGGATTAAACAGTGAAAGCAAAAGCCGCAAAAGGGGGTTCAAATAAATTAGGAAAATTACAATCTGATTTCATTAAATGATAATACTGATGTTGGTAAGTTTTTAAATTAATGACTCAATACAATACGATAGGCAGAATAAATATTCATAAAAGAAATTATTCTGAATTAAAATCATTAAAATAGTAAATAGCACTGGGCCTGAATTATGTTGAGTCTCTCCTGATCGCGCGCAATTCAAACTAAATTAATTAAAATTAAAGTTTTGCAAAAGAAAGGTATTATTGAAATTGAAGACTTTCTGTTTCCTTATTAATTCAAAAAGTGTTTCTTTATTGAATAAAAAGACTTTTTCCTGTTGAAAGAAAAAAAATTATTTAAAAAATGTACATCGATCGTTTCTTGTAAACTTGGTTTGTTGACAGTTGACTTGTCATCCCGTCACTTGAAAGTGGCGCTACTTGTCGCACATTAACAAACATGTCGCGGGGCAGTAGTGCTGGTTTTGACAGGCATATTACTATTTTTTCGCCTGAAGGACGGCTTTATCAAGTGGGTAAGTAATTAAAATAGAATTTTCTATATTTCTGTTTTCCGAATCCTTTTCATAGACTACCGCAAGTCTAGTATTTGTACATTTTGTGCATTGACAACATTCACAATGACGCGGCGTGATCAGCACTTTTGAACCATTGTTTTCTCGTTTGTTGCAGAATATGCTTTTAAAGCTATTAACCAAGGAGGACTTACGTCCGTTGCTGTAAAAGGTGTAGATACCGCCGTTTTCGCCACACAGAAAAAAGTTCCGGTAAGTAATTTTTTCTTTCTAGGATCCGTTATTGGATATATAGGTTAGGACCGGGATTTCTACTCCAAAAATAAGTTAAAATTAACATTGTTTTAAGTTCTAGTTTATTAATTTCAAAACTATTCTGTAGTGAATCTAACTCGTGTGAAGTATCTTCTATTTTATTTATTTAATCAAATTTAGGAATGGTATTTAATGGTGATCGACGTAAAGTTGACCACTAAGTCACAGTCATTTTCCACTTTTTCTTTGAATTATGATATTTTCTAAAATTATGTCAATAAAGTACCAAGAGAAAATTATAATTCTTTACGAATTTCCCTGTTCCGAAGTCAAAATGTTCATTCTTGTCTAGAATTCTTTTTGTATTTCATTTATTTATTCCCCGTCCAAACCTAGAATTATAGTTCCTTGGAAAATGTGCTGTGCACAGTTACAATTAAATTCATTTTCGAAATTTCTGGTTCCAAGTCAGAATTATTTTCATTTAAAAAAATGTCTATTATAATTCAGAAATATAGTAGGGTAATTGCCAAAAATTTGAACACTTTTAATTTAATTTTCCACTTTTCCTTTGAATAATACATTTTTTCTAAAATTGTCTCAGGAAAGCACTTATATCAAAGCACAATTTAGTAAGGATTCAAAGTTTTAGACGACTTTGTTTAGAAATTATAAGCAAAAAAAGTACGATAACTGTATTGTCACGCACCTGTCCCAAACTAAACATTTAAAATAAAAGAACATTATTACTCTTTCTTTAGATACAAACTCGGTTTATTTTCCAACATTTTTTAAATGGATTTTACAGAAAATCTTATATAATTTGAGAACGTTGTATATGATTTACAGAAGTTTCCTTATTATAGCGAGAAAATTTTAGTAAATTCAATATGAATGATACCATTTTTTCCACTTACTTACAATTCCTTAAAATTGGCAGATTATTTTTTTCATTGACAAAATATGACTCTCCGTATGTGTTCTGACACCGTACTTTTAATTTTTTGTTAACATTTAAAAAAAAATACATATTCAAGGTATTTCCGGATGAACTATTAGTCAAGGTAGAATTAAATTCGACTGTTTAAATTTGATTCAAATTTTCTATAAGGCTACATTTACCGCGTTTTCTGGACATATTTCTCACATAAATGTATTAAATTTTGTTTTTTTTATATAAAAGTTTTATTTTTAAAGTTCAAGAGTAAGAAAAATGTGACATTTATGTTCATGATGAAATTTAGCACAAACGGTTAATTTTTGCTAGTTCCATTAAAAAATTGAGCTACTCTTTACATATTGTTCCTGTGATATGACAAAATTCACTTCAAAACTTGACGCTTTAGAGGTTTTCCATATTTTTCAAGATGAATACCCCCTAGAAAGAAAAACGGAAAAACCTGGATTTTATAGGGTACTTGAATCAGTTCTTATTCGAATCATGTATTTTTTTTTTAATTATTGTTATTTGGTAGAAGCTTAATCTTTTTGCTTGGAATTTAATTTTTTTTCAGTTGAAAATTCACTTATTTTGTTGAAAACTCGTCTTTTTCAGCCAAGAATACAATTATTTTGGTAGAAAATGCATATTTTTTGGTTGTAAATTTAACTTTTTTTTATTGACTAAAAAATGTTTCTTTCTTAAAAATTCAACTCTCTTGTTGAAAATTCTTATTTTTGTTTTGTTTAATTTAACAGTTTTTTACTGAAAATTCAAATATTTATTGGTGGAAATATCAACTATTACACTTTTTGTTGAGAATCATTTTTTTTATCAATGATTCATCAGTTTGGTTGAAAATTTAACTATTTTGTTGAAAATTCCCTCTTTCTTGATTGAAAATTAATTATATTGTCTGAAAATGTAATAATAAAATTTTACATTAATAAATCTCAAATTGTTCTTATTATATAAATGTGACATTATTTGTCAATGTCCTTCAGCTGAAACTGAAATTCTTGTGAATTTGGCAACATTCCTTCCTTCGAGTTTTTCAAATTACCCAATCGGCATTGACGAAAAGCTACAACAATGCTTTCGAGATTTTCGTGACAGATATTTTTTTTTTTTAGTGAAAGATTTGAGATTCACAGATATCACTTACATTAAGTTGAGAAAGAAATCAAGAATAGAGTTCAATATCTTAGAGTTGAGGATTTAAAAAATCAGTTGGAAGTCTGTCCCTTAAGTTTTTTGTCTGGTCACGCTGCATTGCTATTTCAGGATAAAACTCAAAAATAATTATACAAATTGTACTAAATGAGGGCTAAAATTGTTAATTTTATACTGTTGAAGATTTTAGTACAGCAGACCTCGGTCTCACCACACTATTTTACACTTTTTTTGAGCGATGACACTATTTTGCTACTATTTCGAAAAAAATGATACTAAAGACACTATTTTCTCACAATTGTCCGCTAATGCCACTATTTCTTTAGTTTTCCTTGAAAAATATTATGTGAATTTCTTCGCTATTTGGCTCAAATAATATGCCCGTCATCTCAAGTAGTTAAATTTTTGAGAAAAAAGATGAATTTTCAACGCAGACAAACAGTAGAATTTTCTACCAAGAAGATTAATTTTTTAGCAAAAAGATGAATTTTCAACAAATTACATAAATTTCCAAGTAAATAGTTTGAACAGTGGATGTGATGCTAGTTCAAATTTTATTATATATTTTTCTTCGTTTGTACAAACTTTTACCTGAATAGTTTAATTTTTAAACGAAAAAAGATCAATTTTTAACCAAAAGGGGAGTAGTTAAATGTTCTTTCAGGAGAATTAATTTAAAAAAAGAATTTTCTTCAAAACAGTTGAATTTTCAACCCGAGACTATGAATTTTCAACAAAATAATTAAATTGAGGGTGCGGACGCAATAACTCGCCCGACAAACAAAAAAACGAATTTTCAACTAAAATTATGAATCTTCAACTAAAAAAATTAACTTTCAAGGAAGTAGTTCAACTTTCAACCGAGAAGTTGAATTTTCAACATAAAAAAATGAATTTTCAACAAATAATGTAAAAGTTGAAAAGGGGGATTTAACCAACAAAAACGAATTTTCAACAATATACATGAATCCGTAACTAAAACAGTCGAATTTTCAACCAGTTGATATTTCACAACAACAAAATTTAATTTAAAATAAAAAAACAGTTGGATTAAATAATAAAAATGCATTTTCAACCGAAAAAAATGATTTTCTACCAAAAAAGGCAAATTTTCAACCAAATAGTTAAATTTTTTACCCGAGAATGTGAAGTTTCAACCAAAAAAAAAATACTTTTAACAAACAAGTTGAATTTTCACTAAAATAGTTAAATTTTCAGTTAAAAGAATTAATTTTTAACAAAAAAAAAAACTAAAAGTATAAATCTTGAACCAAAAATATTAACTTTCCAGGAAGTAGTTCAACTTTCAACCAAGGAGTTTAATTTTTAACGCAAAATATAATAGTTGATATTTCAGCAAAAAGGAATTTAATTTAAAATAAAAAAAATAGTTGGATTTAACCAACAACAATCAATTTTCAACAAAATGCTTGATTCCTAAATGAAACCAGATTAATTTTCAACCAAGCAGCTGCATTTTTCACCGAAAAAAATGCATTTTCTACCAAAAAAGTTGAACTTTCAACAAAATATATAAATTTTTAATCAAATAGTTAAATTTTCAACCCGATAATATGAAGTTTCAACAAAAAAGTAAATTTTCAAGCAATCAGTTGAATTTTCAATAAAGTAGTTAAATTTTCAGTTAAAAAAATGTATTTTTAACACCAAAAAAATGAATTTTTAACTAAAATTATGAAGCTGAAACAAAAAAAACTCAAGATAGTAGTTGAACTTTCAACCGAGGAGTGAAGTTTTCAGTCTAAAAAGATGAATTTTTAAGGACAAATATGTAAGTTGATATTTCAACAAAAAATACTTAATTTAAAATAAAAAAACAGTTGCATTCAACCAACAAAAACGAATTTTCAACCAAATAGTTCCATTTTTAACGAAAAAAATTGATTTTCTACAAAGAAAGGCGAATTTTTAGGATGAATTTTTAAATCAAAAAGATGAATGTTCAACAACATCGTTCAATTTTCAACCAATAAGTATGACTTAACCAAATTGTTGATTTTTCAACAAAAAATAGTTAGATTTTCTTATTGGGTTCTATTAATTCAGTTCGCATTTTTGTGGAAAAAGTGAGGAAAATGGTAATAAAAAAAGACTGTGAAACCTGCCATATATAAATAGAAATTTGTATAATTTATAGACTAAAGAATAACATTTTAAGTAAACAATTAAGTTAATTTTTAACATTATTTTTTCAAATTTGTGACACTTTTTTTGATCTCTAAAATGAGTTCGAGGGCTGGTATAGTTGAAAATCGATTTATAAACTTTCATCACTATTTTTCCGTAAATATTTGCTTATAAAATATCTGGTAACGCTCTATATTAATTTGTCATACTGTAAAATAAGATGATATTTTGTAACGCTGAAGTCAAAATCAAATAAATCGTGAAAAATTCCCATTTCCCCCACATTTCTGTCTGTTCTACATGTAGGAATACGACCTTTAGCAACGTGTAAAATTTACAGTGTGGCCGCTGGACCGGGGAACCGGAAATATTTAATGTTTTTATTAAAAAACGTTTTTAATGGTTTAAAAATTGGTCAATAGGGATTAGTTAAAATATTTGTATATAAAGGTTGATTTAGAAATTTATATTCCGTGCATTTTGAAGGTTGTAAAATTAAAAAAGAAACTTTCACTAAAAAACTTGAATAATAATTTGTAAATTTCTTAGGATGCATTCATTAATATCTTTCAAAATTATAGTTTAAAAAAAATTATATTATTAGCCCAGATATTCAATAAAGGAATGACCGGATTCATTTCGAACCAAGAATGTTCCAATAATTCTAATAATAATTGTTTTTTCTTTAAACTTGGATATAATATATGGTAATAATTGACATGATTTAAATATTCATATTTTCTTTTCAAACTCTGGGGAGATTTACTGTCCTTTTTCGAAATCGGCCAAAAAACTTGAAAACAGTTTAAAATAAAGAAAATTGCGGCGTTCTGTTTGAAGATAAAAAGATTAGTTAAAAAACCAATTATATTGTTTGCCAATTTTTTGTTATGTTTATTTGATAAGTAACACAATTCTGTGAGTTTCTTGTCGGAACATCTGTTCCTCAATCAATACAATATTTAGAGAAAAAAATTATTCGCCCTCCAGAAATGTTTTAGCCTGCGTAAAACTCAGAGGATGTCTTGCTTATGAAAGGAGAAATTCAACATGAAATTGGCAAAATTTATAAGTGTGGGTTTTTTTCGTGAAATTATACTTTTTTTATTTTCTAACAAATCTCAGTGCTGAAATTTTGTTAATTTTGAACTGCTTGCAAAATTTTTCGGCAGATTTCGAAAAACAGGAGCCGCAAGTCTTGGAAAACCAGGATTTGTGGGGAAAGTCAAGGGTTAAAAAAAAACTTGCAAAAGTCGGGGAATTTATATAAGAGGCACTTTAAATAACTTTGAAGAACAATTAATGCACAAATTTTTAATGCTACAAGATTAAAATTCTGGTCTTTAAATTTGAATGGTCAGGGAAAATGAGAAATTGGAAGGGAAACCGCAGGGTATTTTCAAAATAAAGTTTTGCGGCCACCCTGAAAGGAAGACGGTAAATGTCATCAGATTCTGGAAAGAAAATTCGGAATAACTGAATTATGTCAAAAACTATCGAAGTTTAAAGAAAAAATTTGTACATTTTTGGAAACAAACGTAAAAATTTAAATACTTATAACTTCGCATAAGTTTTTTTTTTCAAATCGGAAAAATAAGTTTCGCCTACAATTTCTTCAAAAAATAACATATTTTTTCGCCGAGAAATTCTGCGACTTGAAGTGTAAAATCTGTCTGATCTGTATAGGATCCTATCAAATATTATAAAATCTTTAAATTATTGTTCTCCCTCTTCAATTATAGCAAAAAATATAAGATATATCTTAATTTAAAAAAATGTCGATCAAACCATACATTCCTTGATATATTTTAGGATGTTTAGAAATTTTTTGTTTTCGAAAATCTCTTTGTCAAAAATGGTTAACTTTTTGCAATCGACCTTAAATCAGAAACCGCATAATGGAATGCTTTTCCACACAGTAAAAATTACATTCCGTTATTGTAAAATTTGTGTATAAATTTAAGCAAAATGTCATTCCTATCATTTATCACTATAGTAGCTTTGTATCCAGTTACGTTATAGATTTTTTCTGCATTTTAAACCATTGTTAAAGTTATTTTAAACCAATTTTTTAGACCTGTTTGATATCAGAAACAATTCTCATTCCAGGATAAGTTGCTCGATGCTTCCAGTATGACCCACTTGTTCCAAATTACGGAATATATTGGTGTGGTTATGACTGGCATGATTGGTAAGCATCAAACTTAACCACATATTAAATTATAAAAGCATCTGCAGTATTATTTAAAAACCATCATATAATTTTTTCAGCGGACAGTAAATCCCAAGTGCAACGGGCTCGTTACGAAGCAGCCAACTTCAAATATAAGAACGGTTATGAAATTCCGGTAGACAGTTTGTGTCGCCGAGTAGCTGATATTAGCCAAGTATACACTCAAAATGCGGAAATGCGACCTCTTGGTTGTTCCATGATCCTGATAGCATACGACGAAGAAAAGGGGCCTTGCATTTACAAAGCCGATCCTGCTGGTTATTTTTGCGGCTACAGAGCCGTGTCCGCTGGTTCTAAACAAGCAGAAGCTAATTCCTATCTTGAGAAAAAACTGAAGAAGAAGCAAAACTACGAGCATGATGAAGTTATACAGTTAGCAATCACTTGCCTCTCTACTGTCTTGTCTGTGGATTTCAAACCGTCGGAAATCGAAGTCGGCGTTGTCTCGAAGGACAATCCAAAGTTCCAGTAAACAAAACTTTCATATTGTTTTTAGAAGACTAGGTTTTTATTCTTTAATTTTTACTAACTGGTTGTTCTATTTTCAGCATTCTGAACGAGACGGAAATTGATAAGCACTTAACTGCCATTGCCGAAAAGGATTAATCGCACTTTATATTTGTACTTTCTTGAAAAATAAACGTTACTCATAATAAGAGGTTCTTTAGTTTATTTGAAGAGTAAGTTGATTTCGAGAATTCTTCCTCCCAAAATATCGAGTGTTTAAAAGTTTGGAACGTTTCACTTTTAAGACTTGGACTTGATTTAAATTGAAGTGCATCAAATAATTCGGGCTAATTTAACACTTAAATAATTTTAATACACTGAAGGTTCGTCAGGGTGGCGGTTTTATTCGAGGAAAAAGGTTCTCGGTTTGTAAACCTTTTTCACGGTCATTGAAGTTAAAAAAATCGAACTCTTAAAACTGAAAATGTTTTCATTTGAAGTAATCAAAACTTAACTGGAATTTATAGTACTCCTGTAACTGTTTTGAATTTTAAACTTTAGAAAATAAAGGTTAACAAAATTTGTATTCAGAAATTCTTAGTTCAGACGCTGAATAATTTACATGTATAAAATAATAGAAGCTTTCAACACTTTCTAATTGAACTATTATATTAATTATTTATTAATAATTAATTCACATTAATAAAAGTGTTAAAAATAAAACATGACCTTTTCCAATTCAGTACAAATTTTCAAAACAAAAGAAGTGCCTCTTCCAATTAAGAGAAAAAAACGAAATTTCCTCCCTTTCAACTCAATGAAAATGTTGAAATAAGAAATTATCCTCCAATTAAAAAAAAGATTGAAAATAAAAAGTACCCCCTTCCACACAATAAAAATGTTAAAAATTAAAGATCGCCTCTTCTAATTTAAAAAATAAAAATTTCTTCCCTTAAAACTCTGTAAAAATCTTAAAAATAAAAAAATATCTCTTCCAATTCAGAACAAAATTGAAAACCAAACTTTCCTCCCAGCATAAAACAAATGTTAACAATAAAACATGTCCCTTTTCTAACTCAGTACAAAATTGAAAATAAAAAGTTTCCCCTTTTCATCTTAATGTTAAAAATACCAAATTTGCCCCCGTTCTCTCAAAACATGTTGAAAAAGAAAAAAAATGCCTCTTTCAATACAGAAAAAAAATTAAAACCGAAATTTCCTACCTTCCAACTCAATAAAAATGTTGAAATAAAAAATTACTCTCCAATTACAAAATATATTGAAAATAAAAAGTTCCCCCCTTCAACTCAATAAAAATGTTAAAAATAAAAGATCGCCTCTTCTAATTTAAAAAAATCAAAATTTCGTCCCTT
>CAKNYM010052059.1:258716-271569 GCA_932195095.1 Andricus curvator
TAAAAGATCGCCTCTTCTAATTTAAAAAAATCAAAATTTCGTCCCTTAAAACTCTGTAAAAATCTTAAGAATAAAAAAATATCTCTTCCAATTCAGAAAAAAATTGAAAACCAAACTTTCCTCGCTTCCAGCATAAAAAAATGTTAACAATAAAACATGTCCCTTTTCTAACTCCATACGAAATTGAGAATAAAAAGTTCCTCCCTTTCACCTGAATGTTATAAATATCAAATCCCCCCCCGTTCTGTTAAAACATGTTAAAAAGAAAAAATTTGCCTCTTTCAATCCAGAAAACCCATTAAATTTTCAAAATAAAAGAAGTGCCCCTTCCAAAAAAATGCCCCTCTTTCAATACAGAAAACCCATTAAATTTTCAAAATAAAAGAAGTGCCTCTTCCAAAAAAATGTCCCTCTTCCAATACAGAAAAAAAGTTAAAACCGAAATATCCTACCTTCCAACTCAATAAAAATGTTGAAATAAAAAATTACCCTCCAAGTCAGAAAAAAATAAAGTCATCCCCTTCAATTCAATAAAAATGTTTAAAATAAAAAATGGCCTCTCCTAATTTAGAAATAAAATAGTCCAAATTTCGTCCCCTCAAACTCTGTAATAATCTAAAAAAATAAAAAAAACTTCTCTTCTCCAATTTAAAAAAAAAATTTAACCAAACTTTTCTCCCTTCCAACCAGGGGCATGACACGATTATTATGATTATAGTTCCCAATTTGACTCAGCGGGAGAAATGCGAAACTGCAGCGCTGATCGCCTTTCGCCCAATTATCTTGTTTAAATTTAAATGAAATATTAGAATTCATCAATTTTTTCGATTATATTCACATTTATAAAATATTAACGCGATATAAACATCTGATTTTGTAGTTATGAATTAAACATATATATAAGTTACGTGTAAAAGAAGGTGTAATTTATGATAATAATATTTGGCACTTTTGTTATCTTTATATTATGCACTGTGATTATTTATACCTAAACTCGTAAAATAACACGTAAACTAGTAAAATACCGACGTCCAACAGAGGCAATTTACCAAAAAAAAAGCAAAAATTCTAAACATTTTTATAAAATTGTTACGTTAGGCGGGTTACACGTAAAGAGATTTCAAAGGTTATATTTTGACATCGGATATGACACGTCCATTTTGGTTATTTTGACACTTATGAGACTTTTGTCAAAATTTAAACACAACATTTTGGCGATCAGCGCCACAGTTTCGCTTTTTCTCCGCTGAGTCAAGCTGGGAACCAACTTCCGATAGACTGGAATGGCTGGCCGCTGGCGTGACATACCCCTGCTTCCAACATAATAAAAACGTTAAAAATAAAACATGTCTCTTTTCCAATTCAGTACAAAATTGAAAATAAAAAGTTCCACCCCTTCACCTGAATGTTAAAAATACCAAATTTGCCCCTCGTCTATTGAAAACATGTTAAAAAGAATAAATTCGCCTCTTCCAATTCAGAAAATCCATTAATAAACAAAATGTTCTCCCTTACAACTCAACACCAATTTTTAAAACAAAAGAAGTGCCTCTTCCAAAAAATGTCCCTCTTCCAATTAGAAAAAAAATGAAAAACTCAATGAAAATATTGAAATAAGAAATTACCCTTGAATTAAAAAAAAGATTGAAAATAAAAAGTACCCCCTTCCACACAATAAAAATGTTACAAATTAAAGATCGCCTCTTCTAATTTAAAAAATCAAAATTTCGCCCCTTAAAACTCTGTAAAAATCTTAAAAATAAAAAAATTTTCTTTCAATTTATAAAAAAATTGAAAACCAAGCTTTCCTCCCTTTCAACATAATAAAAACGTTACAGATAAAACATGTCTCTTTTCCAATTCAGTACAAAATTGAAAATAAAAAGTTCCACCCCTTCACTTGAATGTTAAAAATACCAAATTTGTCCCCTCGTTCTCTCAAAATATTTTAAAAAGAAAAAATTTGCCTCTTTCAAACCAGAAAACCCATAAAATTTTCAAAATAAAAAAATTTCTTTTTCTTTTTACGTCTTTGCCTTTTTAAAAAAAATGTCCCTCTTCCAATGCAGGAAAAAATTAAAACCGAAATTTCCTACCTTCCAACTCAATAAAAATGTTGAAATAAAAAATTATTCTCCAATTAAAAAATATATTGAAAATAAAAAGTTCCCCCCTTTAACTCAATAAAAATGTTAAAAATAAAAGATCCTCTCTTCTAATTTAAAAAATCAAAATTTCGTCCTTTAAAACTTTGTAAAAATCTTAAAAATATCTCTTCCAATTCAGAAAAAAATTGAAAAGCAAATTTTCCTCCCTTCCAGCATAAAAAAAATGTTAACAATAAAACATGTCTTTTCTAACTCCGTACAAAATTTAAAATAAAAAACTCCCCCCTTTCATCTGAATGTTAAAAATACCAAACTTGCCTCCTATCCGCTCAAAACATGTTAACAAAGAAAAAATTCGCCTCTTCCAATTCAGAAAATCCATTAAATGTTCAAAATAAAAGAAGTGCCTCTTCCAATTCGGAAAAAAATGAAAACCGAAATTTCCTCCTTTCCAACTCAATAAAAATGTTAAAAATAAAAAATTGTCTCTTCTAATTCAGAAAAAATCCAAATTTCATCCCTTCAAATTTTGTAAAAATCTTAAAAATGAAAAAATGTTTCTTCCGATTCAGAAAAAAATTGAAAACTAAACGTTCCTCCCTTCCAACCTAATAAAAATGTTAAAAATAAAACATGTCCCTTTTCCAATTCAGTACAAGATTGAAAATAAAGTCCTGTCCTTTCAGCTGAATGTTAAAAATACCAAATTTGCCCCCCGTCAACTCAAAACATGTTAAAAAGAAAAAATTCGCCTCTTCCAATGAAGACAAAACAGAAATGTCTTTGCTTCCAACTCAATAAAAATGTTGAAATAAAAAATTACCCTCCAGTAAAAAAAAAGCTTAAAAATAAACAGTTATCCTCTTCAATTCAATAAAAATGTTAAAAATAAAACATGACCTCTTCCAATAAAAAAAATCAAAATTCCGTCCCCTCAAACTCTGTAAAAATCCTAAAAATAAAAAAAACTTCAAATTCAGAAAAAAATTGAAAACCAAACTTTCCTCCCTTCCAACATAATAAAAATGTTAAAAATAAAACATGTCTCTTCCAATTCAGTACAAAAATAAAAAGTTCCCCCCTTTCACCTGAATGTTAAAAATACCAAATTTGCCCCTCGTCTACTCAATACATGTTAAAAAGAAAAAAATCGTCTCTTCCAATTCAGAAAACCCATTAAATTTCAAAATAAAAGAAGTACCTCTTCCAAAAAAATGTCCTTCCAATTCAGAAAAAAATGAAATTTCTTCCCTTCCAACTCAATAAAGATGTTGAAATAAAAACATTACCCTCCAATTAAAAAAACAAGATTGAAAATAAAAAGTTACCCTCTTCCACCCAATAAAAATGTTAAAAATGGCCTCTTCTAATTCAGAAAAAGATAATCCAAATTTAGTCCCTTCAAACTCTGTAAAAATATTTAAAATAAAAAAATATCACTCAATTCAGAAAAAAAAAATGAAAACCAAACTTTCCTCCCTTCCAAAATTGCCTTCCTTACAACTCAATAGAAATGTTGAAAATAAAAAAATTATCCTTCCAAATAATAAAATATTGAAAACTAAAATTTCCTCTATTCTAATTTGATACAAATTTAAAAATTATAAAATGTCCCACTGCCAATTCTATAAACACTAAAATTTCCTCGTTTCAAACTCAATAAAAGTGTTTAAAATACCAAATTTGCTCGCTCAATAAAACTGTAAAAAAAAGACTAGAAAATTCCTCTTACAATTCGGAAAAAAATTATATACTAATTGCAATCTCTATGCAATCTTGCACTCTGGTGTACACCATAAATTCAAGTAATTAATCCCTCGCCAAACTTTGTTCCTTTTTTTTCAAAGTTAGAATTGTAAAATTCAAACGTCTTTTTTATACATGAATCCTTTTTTCTTGAATTATTTTATATTTAAGTCCTTTTAAATTAATAATGGTTTCACTGTTATTTATTCGTCAAAATTCAACACTTACCAATTAATTTTTTGTTCAATGGTACAGTTAAAATTGTAACGTTCGAAGTTTAAATTTAGCACTCTGAAATAATATTTGAATAGGAAATAAAATTGATTAAAAGCATTTAATTATGAATTTAAAAATTGAAAATAGTTGATAAAATTTCAATCGGAAGTTTAAAGTTGTTTAACTATCAGGGCTGTCGAATTGATGCAGTTCAATTTTCAATGTAAAAATCTGTAAATTGTTTAATTTTGAACAGATTCCGAATCATCTTCTAAAATAATGAATTATTTTCTATTTACATTTGATCAACTTGAAACGTTTTTTATCAAAAATTTGAAAATCCAGACGCTTTTAATATTTAATTGTTCTAAGTCTTCAAACCTGCGTCTTATAATTCTTTAAATTGAAAATATACTTTTAAAAATGAAGACCTGAAATGGAAAAATTTTACGTTACTAATTTTTATTTGTTCAAGTCTTCAAAACTGCATCTTAAAAGTCTTAAAATTCAAAATGCACGCTTAAAAATGAATACCTAAAATGCAAAATTTGTAAAGGAAAAATTTTAGAATTACGATTTGTAAACTCAATGATTTCATAATTGAATCTTCTGAGAATCTTGTAAAATTCCCAGTCAAAAAATAAATACACCGTAAATTCTCGGTCCACTGGCCACCCTGACAATAAAGGTTCAAGAATTGAACGAAAAACCCTGATAAATTACTTATAAATTAAGAAATTTATTCGTACACTTAAAATACATGAAAAGGGAAACAGAGAAATTACTTCCCGCTTGCAGTCGCAAGTGGATTTCTTAAAACCAGGATGACAGAATCTCCACGTAGAAACATTTTCGAGATGAACCGATCCTTATTAACGGGCTTTGCCTGTAAAAAAGAGAAATTTATTAATACCATTTGGTTTTAAAATATCGTGACATGTACTAAAGATGTTAAAGTAATTTCTAGAATAAAATACCTTCTTTTTTCCTTTTCCAGTACGCGGAAGCTCTGTCCACATTTCTTTCACGTTTTCCAAGACCATATTGCAATGTCTGTCAAAAGCCTTTACTCGACCAAGCAATTTTTTGTTATTTCTGCAATTTATCAGCACTTGAGTATTGTTTTTGACGGATTGCGTGAGAACGGAAAGTGGTCCTGTATTGAATTCTTCCTCTTCTCTTTTGGCGAGTTCTTCTGGAGTCATTTCTGACTTTGGTTTCGCTACAGCCGACCTAAAAAATTGTATTTTTGTGTAATTATTATGGCTTTGTCTTTAAATAACGAGCGAAAAAAGTTTTTTATTGCATATATTTAATTATGCCACACACAAATTGAAAGCTATGAATGTAATTAAACAGATTTTGAAGGAAATTCTAATTTTTGTATATTTGAATTTTAAATTAACTTCAGGGCTGCCACAGACTAACGATGAATTCATTTGAATTCATCGGCTCGTTTGAATTTTTTCAAAAATCTACATCAAATCTTTGTGAAATAATTGAAGTATTTGTGAAATATTTGGGAAATCATTGAAATATTTGATAATATTTGTGAAATTATAATAAATTTTTAATTTATTATAATGAATCATCGTAAAAGCATTAAATCTATTATTTGTGAAATAATTGAAATCTTTGTGAAATCCTTGGAAAATCATTGAAATATTTGTGCATTTTTGGAAATTTTGGTGAAATAATTGAAATCTTTGTGAAATCTTTTAAATCAATCCGAAATCTTTGCGAAATATTTGAAGTCTTAGAAATCCGTAGGAAATCATTGAAATCTTTCTGATATCTTTGCAAAACATTTGAAATATTTGTGAAATTATTGAAATCTTTGTGCACTCTTTGAAATCTGTCTGAAATTTTTATGCAATATTTTTAATCTATCCGAAATCTTTGAAATCTTAATTAAATCTTTAGAAATCTTTGCAAAATATTTGAAATATTTGGTCATATTTGTGAAATTATTGAAATCGTTGGGAAATCATTGAAGTCTTTGTGAAATCATTTTAATCTATCCGAAATCTTTGTGAAATATTTTAAATATTTGATAATATTTGTGAAATTATTTTGAATTCTTTGTGAAATCTCTGGGAAATCATTGAAGTATTTGTAAAACCTTTTAAATCTATTCGAAATATTTGTGAAGTTTTTTTAATATTTGGGAAATCGTTCAAATGTTTGTGAAATCTTTCTGAAATATTTGAGAAATTTGTGAAATCTTTGGAAAAGCACTGAAATCTTATAATTCTGTCCGAAAACTATGCTAAATATTTGAAATCTTTGGGAAATCTATCGGAAATCTTTATGAAATAATTGAAATCTTTGTGAAATCTTTTAAATCTATCAGAAAACTTTGCGAAATATTTAAAGTCTTAGAAATATGTAAGAAATCATTGAAATCTTTCTGATATCTTTGGAAATCTTTGCAAAATATTTGATATATTTGTGAAATTATTGAAATCTTTGTGCACTCTTTGAAATCTATCTGAAATTTTTATAAAATATTTTTGATCTATCCGAAATCTTTGCGAAATATTTGAAATCTTTGGGAAATGTTAATGAAATCTTTCTGATATCTTTAGTAATATTTGTGAAATTATTGACATCTTTGGGAAATCATTGAAGTCTTTGTGAAATCATTTTAATCTATCCGAAATCTTTGTGAAATATTTGATAATATTTATGAAATCTCTGGGAAATCATTGAAGTATTTATAAAACCTTTTAAATCTATCCGAAATATTTGTGAAATTTTTTTAATCTTTGGGAAATCGTTCAAATCTTTGTGAAACCTTTCTGAAATATTTGAGAAATTTGTGAAATCTTTGGAAAAGTATTGAAATCTTATAAATATATCCGAAAACTATGCTAAATATTTGAAATCTTTGAGAAATTATTGAAATCTTTGTGCAATCTTTGAAATCTATTGGAAATCTTTGTAAAATAATTGAAGTCTTTGTGAAATTTTAAATCTATCCGAATTCTTTGTGAAATCTTTGCAAAATATTTGAAATATATGGTGAAATTTATGAAATCTTTGGCACTATAAATTTTATAGCTGTATTTATTATTTATTATTTATTGTTTATTTATTATTTATGATTTATGTAAAATTTTGACATAGTATAATATTATTATACTATGTACAAATTGTGCCATTTAATATTATAAGTCTATGCCCCTGCCCACACCTAGAAAAAAAGGCTCCGCCGCTTCTTGGAAAAAGTAACTAATTTGAGCTAAAAAGCAACTAAAAATAACTAATGTTCACACAAAAAGAGGTTTATAATGTCAACAGAAACACGTATCTACTCATAAATTAAAATTCCATTACACATTTAATTTATCGTCTGGCATTTACAAGATTAGATGAAATTCTATTACTGAATTCGGGGGTGAAAAACTAAGGTCACAATAATTGCTGAATAAATTTAAGAAATAATGTTCATAAAAATTTTAATTCATTTGATTGGAAGTTGAATAAACCTTTGACACTTAATTGCCGCATTTATATTTTGATGCTTTAAAAGAGGAACTAGGAAACCAGAAAATTATAAATTACAATAAGTTTAATATTGCAGACGTCACAGCCCAAAATGCTCTCAAACCAGGGTAAATAGGGTGATTTTCACGAAAAACAGGGGAATATTATGGGAATAAATTCTTTTAAATGAAATTGATGTATGTACCATATTGAATTCAATATGAAAGGCTCTAAATTTCTAACATTTCAAGTAAAAATATTGCAATTACAACAAAATAGACGCATTTTTACCAAAAAGATGGCTTTTTAAACAGAAATATGAATTTTCAACCAAAGAGAATCATTTTCTACTTAAAACACAAATGTTCGGCAAAATACATTAATTCTGAACGAGATAGTTGAATTTTCTACTAAAAAAAAAATGAATTTTCAACCAAAAATGGAATAGTTCAATTTTCAGTTAAAAGAATTAATTAAAAAGAAGAATTATTAACCAAATAGTTAAATTTTCAAACAAAGAGATGAATTTTCAACTAAAATGATGAATTTTCAACTGAAATGATGAATTTTCAACCAACAAAAATTATCTTTTTAACAAAGTAGTTAAACTTTTAATCAAGTAGTCGAATCTTGAACCAAAAAGGATGGATTTTCAACCAAGAAGTAGAATTCTACCAGAAAATACGAATATTCAACAAATTATACGAATTTTCAATCAAAAATGGTTAAGTTTCTACTAAAAGAAGATATATTTTCAACGAAATAGTTTAATTTTCAACCATAAAGATGAATTTCCAACTATGAAAAATTATGAATTAAATATTTTGATGTTAATTGTTTTTTTTGTCTACTGGTTGAAAATAAATATTTTTTTTATATTGATTTTTTATTTCTAAATTGTGAAAAAATTGCTCTCTAAGCTCCGCTTGCATCCGTACCCAGGTATTACATCAGACCGGCAATCTGAAAGACCTGGGTTCGGATCCTAGCGGAGTCAAAGAGCAATTTTTTCACACTTCAGAAATAAAAAATCAATATACAAAAAATATTGATTTTAGACCAGTAGACAAGAAAAAATAATTAACATAAAAGTATTTAATACATTTATCTGGTCAAAAACCATAACATCAAAAAACATAAAATTATGAATCTTTAACAAAAAAAAATTAATTTGTAATAAAATAGTTGAATGCTCAACCAAAACAGATTATTAGTTATCAACGAAACAGTTGTATTTTTAACGAAAAAAACAATTAATTTTCAACTAAACAATTTGACTTTTAATCCCGAAAAGATAAATTATCAACGAAAAAGTTAATTGACAACCAAATAGCTGCATTATCAACGAAAAAAAATAACTTTCAACGAAACATTGCATTTAGAACCAAATAGTTGTACTTTCAAGCCAAAACGATGAATTTTTACCAAAAAAGTTGAGTTTTCAAGCTAAAAACTCCAGTGCTTTAGCAAAAAATTGACATCTAATCCCGACAAAATTCATTTTCAACAAAAAAGTAAATTTTCAATCAAATAGCTGAATTTTTAATAAAAAAAACAATATTATTTTTGAACTAAACATTGCAATTAGAACCAAATAGTTGCACTTTCAAGAAAAAGAGGTGAATTTTCTACCAAAAGAAATGAATTTTTGACAAAAAAGTTTAGCTTCCAAGCTAAAAAATTTGATATTTAATCCTGAAAAGATAAATTTTCAACAAAAAAGTTAATTTTCAACCAAATAGCTGAATTTTCAACGAAAAACATAATTATTTTTAAACTAAACATTGCATGTAGAACCAAATAGTTGCACTTTTAAGCAAAAGGGGTGAATTTTCTACCAAAAGAGATGAATATTGTACAAAAAAGTAGAGTTTCGAAGTTCAAAGTCAAATGTTTTAGAACAAGATTTGACATTTAATCCTGAAAAGATACATTTTCCACAAAAAAGTTCATTTTCAACGATAAAGTTGTTTAAAAAAAAAAATTGTGACCAAATAGTTGCACTTTCAAGCAAAGGAGACGAATTTTCAACAAAAAGGTCAATTTTTAATCAAATAGTTGAATTTTCAATCAAACAGTCGAAATTTCGAACAAAAAAGATCAAACTGCAACCAAAAACAGAGGCTTTTTCAACTAAAAAGTTGAATTTCCAAGGCAAAAAGACGATTTTTTTAGAAGGCAGTTGAACTTTGCAAAGCTCAACTTTAAAATAATAAAAAAAATTACTATTATTATTTATTATATTAATTTAATTATTTAATTTAATAATTAATTATTAAATTAATTAATAATTAATTTAATTAATATTAAATATTAATATTATTATATATTATAAATATTTAATTATTTTAACAGAAAAATAAAAAAATTACTAAACAGAAACTAAATTAAGTAATTGATTTTTTCAACACGAACACACAGATGATGTTCAAACTTGTTCTCCATTCATGCGTTGAATTTTTAATAAAATCATTCAATTTTCAACCAAATAATTAAATTTTTAACCAAAAAAGATAAAATTTGAACAAAAAATGTAATAGTAAACTTTTGAACCAAAAAGAAATAACTTTCAACCAAAAATATTTGGATTTGCTTATAGGGTTTTATTAATTTAGTTCGCATTTAAGTAAACAAGAAAAAGTATTTTGAAAATACTTTGATATTGAATAGCATTTTCATACCATAGATTGTTATAGATTTCAGATAGATTAATTACATTTTTTTGTTATAAAATCTAAAATAAGATGGATTAAAGTGACTAAAGTGGCTTATTTTTCCTTTAAAAAAGTGACTATAGTGATTTTTTCTTTAAAAAGTGATTTGAACAAAAAAAAAGTGAGTGTGGCAGCCCTGTAACTTATAAATAACCGAAATAACAAAGCTGTCTATTATAATTTGCAGCATTTTGGCGTAATTAATAATTTTGAGCAAGAGAAACGATATGTGGCGTCGGCGTATATTCGACACAGAGAATACAGGTTATGTTAGCAACGGCAAAAACAGAATTCATGATTGCACGGATAAACAATGCCTTTAAAAATGTTTTTAACTAAATAATGGAAGGTCTATAAAGATAAAAAATAAGAAAAATAATGAAAATACTTACATTTTTAAGTGTTTTGTAGTTTTCGGCGTTAAAGTAAGTCGTAGAGGTTATAACGTTTGTCTTATTTCCTACAGAATGTTGGAGTAGTTTACTGTGAAAGTGTGAAGCCTAAAGGTGCGTTTACAATTTAGCGCGTTATGTTATTATTTCTTATGTAGTCAAAATTCTATTGGTGGATACGAAAATCTTGTCCAAATTTGATAAACATTCAACCAATCCGTATTGTCAATTAATTAATTGTTGTAAACAGACCCCACTTTAGGTTAGGAAGAAAACACGCAAGCTTCTTTATTCTCTTTCTCTTTTCAATCAAGGATTCGTGGAATTAGTTTAAAAAACTTTAAAGCCCAAAAAATGCTTTCGAACAAATATTTTGCATCTTTCGAGCTTTCCAGTAATTGTTTCAAAAGATTCCTTGAATAAGCTTCAAAACTAGAACTAAGTAAACTAAAGAAAAGGTTATAAAAAAGTATAAACGATTTTCCGTTGAATTTAACGGAAAGGAGGTTTTAAATCTAATTATACGAGATCCGCTTCGATTCTTCCTTCGCAACACTGTCTGCGGAAGTAAGAAAAAGCTAGAAAATTGTGGAAGGTGAATAGCAACACGAACACGCAGATGACGTTCAAACTTGTTGTTCTCCATTCATGTTCGTGACGCAGAAAGTCGCAAATGGCCTCAAACATGAGAACAGGTGAGCGAAAGGTGCAAAATTAAATCGCGATTGTGGAACAAAAGATGTGCTGAAAATCAAATTTCAACGATTGTTGGTTCATCGACATCTGTGCTGTAGGTTATTTCGGGTTTAATTAGATCAATCTGAACTTTGCAGAGAGTTTAATTTCCATCAGCAACCAACAATTAGCTATTATCGGAGAGATTTATTACAAGTGTTTGACTATCTAGACTCAAATGTCAAAAACAACAAAAGTCCCTGACATTCAGCAAAGTGGGCGTATCAAGCTAGGCATTTATCTCGCGAACCTTGTTGGAAATTGACTCTTATATCGTTTTATCCAGCCAAGTGCGCACAAAGTGCCAGTAATTTGCAGTGTTATAGTGCAATTGTCAATACGCCTCGTGTCGGGTTTTGATGTTGAAATAAGCAGGAAATGAAGTGATTTGTTGTAGCCTGGCTGCAGAAATACGTGCTGATTTTTCGTTTGTTTACAGATATGCGAATTCCAACAAGAGCCGCCCCTCGACCTCCTGGACAGTCGGCGATGTACACGAGCTCGGTTTGGAACAGCAAGTGAGTTTTTTTTTATTAATCATTTGCCCTTCTCTTCGACCTTCATTCCTTTTTTTATCATTTTTTTTCGTTACCACGAATTAGGAAATACGGTGATTTTAAATTTTCCGATCGACTATTTTTAGAATCTATGCCGACGAAAACAAACTTTCCGGAAAGAGAGTTCCTCTAGCTTCAAAACTGTTGCAATTTTGACCCCATTTCTCTTTGAAATAAGACTTATGTGTATTTATAAACAAACTTGGAATCTTTTTTCTTTTCATGATGCAGTAATAGAATTTAATTGCAAGCAGATGTGTGATGTGAGAGGGCAACACATTTTTAATAAAATATACAAATTTTGCGTAACAAAATACCTGAATTTTCAACCAAAAATAGTTGAAGTTTCTACTAAAAAAGATAAATTTTCAATAAAAAATGCAATAGTTAAATTTACAGTTAATAACAATTAATTTCGAACGAAACAGATGCATTTCCAAGTAAAATAATGAGTTTTCTACAAAAAAAAATTGATTTTTAACAAAATAGTTGAATTCTCAACTAAAATAGATAATTATCAATCAAACAGTTGCGTTTTTAACTAAAAAAGTTGCAATTTTTAAAAGAAAAGTCTTTAATTTTCAACAAAAAAGTTGCACTTTCAAGAAAAAGAGATGAATTTTCTACCCAAAGAGATGAATTTTTAACAAGAAAGTTGAGTTTCCAAGCTGAACTAGTCGAATGTTTTAGAAAAAATTTGACCTTTAATCCCAAAATGATAAATTTTCAACAAAAAAGTTAATTTTCAACCAAATAGCTGCATTTTCAACGAAAAAAAAAATTAATTTTCAGCTATACATTGCATTTATAACCAAATAGTTGGACTTTTAAGCAAAAGAGATGAATTTTCAAGCTAAAAAGAATGTTTTAGAGAAAATTTGACTTTTAATCCCGAA
>CAKNYM010052059.1:271579-309298 GCA_932195095.1 Andricus curvator
AATTTGACTTTTAATCCCGAAATGATAAATTTTCAACAAAAAAATTAATTTTCAACCAAATCGCTGCATTTTCAATGAAAAAAATAAATTCACTTTCAATTAAACATTACATTTATAACCAAATAGTTGCACTTTTAAGCAAAAAAGATGAATTTCTAACAAAATGTTGAGTTTCCAAGCTAAAAAGAATGTTTTGGATAAAAATTTGACTTGTAATCTCGAAAAGACAAATTTTCAACAAAAAAGTTAAATTCCAACCAAATTGCTGCATTTTCAAAGGGGAAAAAATTCATTTTCAACTGAACATCGCATTTATAACCAAATAGTTGCACTTTTAAGCAAAATAGATAAATTTTCTATAAAAAGATGAATTTTCAACCAAACAAAATTGTGTTTCCAAGCTGAAAAGTCCAAAGTTTTAGAAAAAATTTGACTTTTAATCCCGAAAAGCCAAATTTTCAACATAAAAGTTGATTTTCAACCAAATAGCTGCATTTTCAACGAAAAAAAAGAATTAATTTTCAACTAAAGATTGCATTTATAACCAAATAGTTGCACTTTTAAGCAAAAGAGATTAATTTTCTACAAAGAGATGAATTTATAAGAACAAAAATTGAGTTTCCAAGCGGAAAAGTTAAATGTTTTAGAAAAAATTTGACTTTTAAGCCCGCAAAGACAAATTTGCATTTTCAGCCAAAAGAACGAATTTTTCAGAAGACAGTTGAGTTTTCAACAAAAAAGTTCGTTTTGAACCAAGCTAGATGATTTTTTTACCAAAAAGAATGATTTTTCTATCCAAAAAGATAAATATTCATCAAAACAGACGAATTTTCAATACAATAATTAAATTTTCAACAAAATAATGAAAATTTTATCCAAAAAAGATCAATTCTGAACCAAAAATATAATAGTAGACAATATAACAATAGTACTATACAATAGTTCATATATATAATAGTTTTATTACTATAAAATAGTAATATACAATAGTAGACAAAATATAATAGTAGGAGACAACAAATTTTTAATACAATATAAAAATATCGAATAACTATTTATTTTTTAGGTTTATTTGTTTAATTATTTTCAAGATAATATTATAATTTTTCTAAGATTCTTGAGAAAATTCAAAAAGATTTTTGAAAATTTAAGATATGTCAAATCAAAATTTTAACGAAAAAGTTAATCTTCAAACAAATATGTAGTTGTATTTTCAAATAAAAAAGGTAAATTCTCAACCAGTTGTATTTTTAATCAAAAAAGATTAAATATCTTCCAAAAGAGACGAATTTTCTACAATTCAATTTATATTTTAATCCGAAAATATGAATTTTCTAGAAAAAAAGTTCATTTCCAACCGCACACATGAATTTTCTACCAAGGTGCCAAATTTTTGCATAGGTCTTTTAAAATTAAAGGTAAAAAAGTCGCCAACTGAAATTTAGTGATTGTGAATTCTCTTTTGTTAAAGCTCCTTTGGCTTTATCGAACACTTTCTCATCACGTGTCTCGTAAGAAAAAAAGGTTAAAAGCAAATTTTCAGATCTAATTTAAAAACAATTTTGTTATTAAACATTTTATTGTACCTTGTTTCTGCTTTCCAAAAATTTGATTTTTTTAGTTGTAATGTCATTTTTTACGAATTAAACAAAAACTAGACGTCTTATCAAAAAATGATTAATAACAAATTTGTAGCTCTTTTTCGGGTGAACAACTTCTGTCTGTTTATTTTTTTCGTAGCTTGTGCCGTTTGTCCAAAATTTTCATTTTTTTCAGTGTTTTTTACGAATAAAACAAAAACGACGCGTAAAATCAGAAAGTGATTAATAACGAATTTGTAGATCTTTTTTGAGTGCATAATTTTGGTCTATTCATCTTTTTTCGTATCTTGCCTAGTTTGACCGCAAAATGAAATTTTCGATTTTTCAAGAAAGTTCAAAAAGTTGTTATGATAACCTTACAGGGCTTTCAAAAATCAACGTTTTTCTTCTCTTAGGGGCAAATTGTTTACTTTCCAATACTACAAATAGCCCTACATAGAATTTTTAAGTCTTAAAAAAAATGTTCTTAAAATTTTTGAAAATGCTCTAACTTTTTGAACTTTTATCCCAAATAGCTGGCTAACGAACTCATTCTTTTCTTTTAGGCCTTAAAAAGTGTGCCAAAGCTCTCTCTCAACTAAAATGATGAATCTTCAATCAGAAAAAGAACTTTTTAATAAAGTTGTTGAATTTTCAACCAAAAAAGATGAATTCTCAACGAGAAATGTAATATAATAAGTTTTATTGGGGCTTATACACAATTCTGTATCAATTTCTGGTCAAAAACGTTACTTTCATAGGCCTCAATAAAACTTCTTAAATTTCCTACCGTCAAAATACATTTATGAAAAATGTAATAGTTGACATTTCAATCCAAAAAGGTTTTAATTTCAAATAAGAAATAGTTCAATTCATCCAAAGAAAAGCGAATTTTCAATAAAATAGTTGAATCCTCAAACAAAACGATGAATCTTCAACCAAACAAGTGAATTTTTAGCAAAGTAGTTTAACTTTTAGCCAAGTAGTTTAATTTTCAACCGGAAAAGATGAATTCTCAACAAAAAATGTAATAATTGGTATTATAACTAAAAAACATTTTAATTTTTAAACCATAAAGTCGAATTTCCAAAAAAATGGTTGAATTTTCAACAAAAAAAGTATTATCAGTCAAGAAAGGTAAACAAATTTAAGCAAATTATAATTTGAAGGGAAAAATACTTTTTAATACAAAATACAAATTTCGAATAACTATTTTTTAAATTTCTTTGTTTATATGCTTTAAGCTTATATAAGTATAATTTTATTAGATTTCTCGATAAAATTCAAAAAGATTTTTGAACATTTCTGATATGTCAAAAAAGTATCTAGATAATTTCTAAGCATTTTTTTTATTTTGCAGGTTTTTACTAAATTTTAGGAAAAATTTAAGTCAGTTTAAAATATATTCAGGGCTTTTTAACGCTTGAAAAAGATAACAAAATAATTTATACATTTTTGGGAAATGTTTCAAAGTTTTAAATATTTGTTATCTCTTCAAAACTTCTGAAATTAGTAAATATCTTTTAAACTGACTCGAATTATTCCTAAGATTGTCTTAAAATCTTGCGGATTCGTTTTTGACAACTGTGGAAATATTGTGTAATGTTTTAAATTAATTTGTCAAAATAACGAATCATTTTGAATATTTCCAGGAATCTTAAGAAATTTTTTTATTACCTTAAAACCTTTCGAAATCTTTAAAAAAAACTTCAAAATTTTATTACCTTAAAATTTTCTAAATTATTTTTTGACAATTTAGGAAATCTTTTTAAATATTCTTTTAAAATAAATTCTGTAAAATACAAAATCATTAAAAATTTTCCCGGAAATCTTAAGAAAATTTTTTTATCCTATTGAAACCTTTCAAAAATCTTAAAAAGCTTCTAAATTTTTTTTTCGAAATGTTTAAAAATCTACAATTTGTTTTAAATTTGTGGAAATCTTCTCAAGATTTAAATTATTTTCGAATCTTTTCAAAACTTCTACATATATTTTGAAATAATTCAAAGTTTTCCTAAAGATTTTTAAAAGCCTGCAAAAATTTAAAAAAAAAATTATAATATTTTGAAATGTTCAAAGCTTAAAATTAATCTTTTAAAATAAAACCTAAATCATAAAAAATTTTCCCATAAATCTTGTTACTGGTAACGACAGTGTATATACTTAGTAAATTATAATATTCTAAGTTTTCATCCATAATTTCATTATTCTTATCTCTTTGAAGGTATGAAAAAGTTTACGAATTATAGTATGGTAGCAATATGTTAAGAACATAATTATTTTCCAATATTAAAAAACATTTACAATTAAAAGTTTCTCTTATCGATAATATTTAGAAACATTCAGAAATAAATTGTATCATCAAATAGAATTACTTATTTGGAAGTTTTGACTTACTAAATTGATGGTGCCGAAAATTCAAGGCGTTATGAATAGAATTAGAATCCGTATTATACAAGAATCATTTATAATTTAAACTTCGGCTTTAAGAAATAAATTTTTAGAATTAAAATTCCTCATTTGAAAATTCCGGTTTACAAAATTCCAGAAAATTCAAAAGAACAAACTGAAAACAGCCTCTTAAAGTTATATTCATGCAGTAAGCAACAACTTAGGGTTTCAATAACAATGATACATTTCGTTATACCACTTTTTTTAATATAGGATACCTAAATACTAAGTTTCCAGCGTCTGGGAAAACCGGGAAATCTACGGGATTTTATTTTTGAAGCTGGATTTTGTTATGTTCCATACATGGAGCAGTATGGAAGCTTTTTTTTATATCGCCGCATTTTACTGAATTTTTTACCAAAAAGTGCAAAGTGACTTGGGATTAGAAAGGGAAGTTTTGTCAAGAGGAATTGAAACTAAAAAGAAAAAAACGTATTAAAAAACTACGAAGTTAATTTAGTTGTTACGTTACGAAAATGAAAGTTGATTACCGACTGGCAGCTAAATAAATATTCTTATTATTTTCCAAATTTGTATAGTTATTAGTTTCTTTTTTATTGTTTCGGGAGTCTAAAAGGTTTTCTTTATCCATTTGAGGACTTTTTGCTGCTAAAAATTCGCTACGAAAAAATGTGATATTTCTAGAAAATAAAAAAATCTAAAAGTTATTTACTTATCAAAATACCTTTAAAAAAATTGACAAGTCCAAGGAATCAAAAACTGAAAGAAACCTGTTTTACACATAGTCATTTTTACAGGTTTTAAAGTATTTTCTTTCATAGCTATAGCTTTAAAAATTATTTTAAATACCTCAGTACTTCTTACTGATAAAAAAATACTAAAAAAAGTAAGAAGTCGAAAAAATTGAAATAAAACACTGAGTTTTGTTGGTCTTATTTAAATTAGATTTTTTTAGATAACCTTAAAAAGTATTTTAAACATCCAGGTATTACTTTTTAATGTTTTTCTGATACATTTGAAGAATAAAAAACTGTAAATTCAACATATTTTTAAAATGCTTTAGATATGTGTGTTTAAAAAAATTATATTTATGTGGCTGAGCTTAAAAAGATATCTTGAACATCCATTCATCTATTTTTTTTTTAGAAAGCTTGGAAAAGTCTTTTCAACAACTCAGGTTTTTTTACTGATATGAAAAATCTATAAGAGAAATTGACAAACACTAGGCATGAAAAGCGCAAAGGAAGCCAGTGTTCCATATTACAGACATTTTCAGTTTTTTTTTGTAATTATTTTTTTTAGCTAGTTTTAAAAAGACTTTTGAATACCTCAGAATTTTGACTGATAAAATACTCTTGAGTTTATCTATTTTTTCAACTCTACCTTTTTTCTGTTTTTTTTTTGTCATTAAGAAGTTCCGAGGCATTTGAAATAATGTATAGAGCTAGTTAGATTTAAAAGAGTTGCTGAATTTACATATTTATTTTCTAGAGATGTGCATTTTTTGTAGCGTTTTTATCAGCAGAGAGTCCTCAAATGTATCGGAAAAAATATCTAATAATTTCTAAGTTGTTACATTAAAGAAATAGGGCAGTAGTACCGAACCAGATAACCAACATTTTTCGAAAATGGTTTTATTGCATAATGAATTCTTAAAAAATCAAATACACGTTGTGTTTTAAAAGGATTTGTTCAAATTCTCATTTTTTAATATAGTAGACACCAAAATTTTTATTTTTTTTACAAATTCTATATTAGGATTTAAGCGTAGTAATAACATTACTTCCCTTCTGCATCGATGTTTTTTGAAATTATTATTGTTTAGTAAAAAAAATTTGTTAGGCCTTTCAGCGAAAAATCGTCTGTCACAGTGCGATACCGTCAAACTAAATTTTTATTTTCTTGGAACAGAACAATTTTTCGGTATCAAACATGTATTATTCTTATTCAGCGTCCCCATATCTCTAGAGCAAGTTTTCATGTTTATAAACAAAAATGGAAAATTCGATTTGTAATTTCTACCGAAAGCTGATTTTTAAAACGTGCGCATTCAAAAACTCAGTATTTCCGAAGTAAGTTTTAATTTCTATTGAAATTGACGATTTTACATTTTTTTATCGCAATCCGCAAACGAGTCTGTTCCAATTGGAAACCTTTCTTAACCGATTAACCGATAATCGACGAGTGGCATTATAAAGTATGAAATGCAATAAAAAATTTCATTTTGATATTTCAATTTGAAATTGTTTCACATCTTTGGCTTTCGATAGGAATTTAATTATTGCACAATTGTAAAACTCTTTTATTTTAAATATAACATTTTGAATGTTTCAATTTAAAACCTCTCCATTCCAAACACTTTTTATTGTACATTCTACAATTTTGAATATTTTATTTTGAACTAATTAAATAATTATAAATTGCAGCAGAATTTAACATTTTTCCAAATTGTAACATTTTAAGTAGTCAGTTTGAAGTTTGAATCATTTAAAATGGTATAATTTCCAATTGAAAGCCTCGATTGTCAGCTTGAAGCGCTCAAAGTTGAGTAATTGCAAATTCTAATCATTAAAACATAAACAGTTTTAGATGATAAGTGTTCAAAATAGCATAATTTTAGATTTAAATAATCAAAATTGTATAATTTACAATTGAATGTGCTTAGAATTAAACCATTTTAATTTCAATCTTTCAAAATTCTACAATTCCAAATAAAAGGGTTCAAAATTGTACAATAATTTTACATTGAAAGCCTTGATTAATAAGAATATTCAAAAACGTTAAAAATTAAAATTTATGTTAAATTCTTCTAAAAACTTTGTACGTGCAATTTTCAAGTTATTAGCGTTTCAAATTGAAAATTTGAGAATTGAAGAGACCATTATAAGCTATTTGTGTTTATCATATTCTAACCATATTGTTGGTTACACCTCAAAATATCGCGTGTTAGGCACATTTTATTTGAACTATTCCCATTTATTTTAAAATTTCTAAAATTAAGTAACGTAACTGCAACGTGTTACTTAAAAAAAAGTGAAAGGAACCCTCTGTCCGTTTCCCAATAAAAATATAAAACATGTAAAAGATTAATATTATTTATCAAATTAGCAATTTTATCAATCTGTTTATAATTTTTTTCCTGATTGCATTCAACAGGGATCAACAGCGCTTAAGTCGTTGTGAATCCATTCTCAGCGATATAAAAAATTCTGAAAAAAATAAAATGGATTAATAAACCATTTTTATGCGTTTAAAAAGGTTCTCAAATCGAAAATATTTTCTCTTTTTAAAAATGCTACCATTAATACATAATTAAATCGTGATACTTATAAGTGCATACAATTAAATATTTCTTTCCGAGATTTGTCATTTCGTCCTTACCACTTAATACTTCGAATGTAAATTTGAAACTACACTCTTTAATACACTCAAACTGAAATAAAAAATACTTTAAATTTTGAGCGTCTACAATATTTTACATTGAAAAAATATTTAATTTGTATAGATTCAGAGAAAAATAAAATAATTTAATTTTAAATCGGTAAAATAAACATTTGTAATTTTGTTATTGGTAAGATTTAAAAATAAAATTTGAGACTGTTCAACACTCCTATACAGATTTAAAATTCATGTGGCTCAATTTCGAACAGTTGACTTGAAATTGTTCATGATAGAACAATCAACTTTACAGTTGATCAACTTGGAATATTCAATTTTTTAATTATTTAACTTTTGTACATTTCAATTAAAGTGTTCAGTTTTCACCCTCTAATACTTTTTTTAAATTACTAATTTTTTAACTGTTCTGACTTTTTACATTGAATAACAACTTCTGTTTCCGATTTTCGTATTTTCAAAATTTTGCATAATTTTTCAGCTTCAAGTTTTTTTTAAGAGTATTTTTTTTTAGTGGACTATAGTTTTCAGGACATGAAAATGTTGGCACTTATATCGTAATATTTATGTTACTATGTATTGTTTTTTCATTTTGTACTTTTAAGGAAAAAATTAAACTTTCACTATACACGCGGTAGCATATTCTAGTTTTGAAAAGAATAATTTTGTAGATTTAAAACAATTATTCTTCTAGTTCTTACGTACATTTACTAATTTTAGAGCACTTTCCGCTAAATTCAAATATTCTATTTTCAAATATTATATATTTAATAAGAAAAGGGGAAAACAGAAACGTTTTCGAGAATAGAGAGAAAAGGGGGAAACGGATAGTGATTTATAATCAACTAATTTCAACTTCTTGAATGAAAACATAAAATTCGATGATTCACTATGAAATCACCAACAATTCTCAAACTCTCTGAGTTTGTAAAAATGTTATTCTTTTAAATTCTTGCGTGCCAAAATAAACTGCAGAAACTGCTTCGCTTGCTGTTATTCTTCGTCATCAGTTTATTCAATTCGCTTATTGCTGGTGTAGATATAGATATCACGTCGTTATTTTAATGAACTTTGTTCATCCTGTAAAAACCAGTTCGATCTCTTTAAATCTTCTTCATGCAGTCTACCTATTACCCCCTTCTTTTCCAATCGATTTAATACAAATAATTTGAAACTGACCTTTTTCGCGGTAGATATAGTCTGTTGAGGAGGATTGGTTGGTCATGATTGTGTATACAATACCAAAGAAGAAAAAACTGTTTTTTTAAAATGAATTTTATAATCAAGTTCAGTGTGGGTGGTTATCGCCTATAATAAAAAATGAATGACACTCTACATTATCAGGCTTAGAGTTTAGCATGAAATATATTTTTACATAACTGTAATAAAAAGAAAAATACTGAAACAAATTAATCAATATTTTTGAGCAGACAGAATAAAAGAAGAAATATTTTTTTGAAGAACTAACGATATTGATGTTTTTTCAGCAATGACTTGTTTGGTAATAATTTCGTACAACCGACAACACAAAAGAAAAAACCTCCGCCCCGGCCACCACCTCCCAAATTTCAGCACAGTCGATCGCAAAGCAGTAAAGATCTAAAACCGAAGAAACCGGTAAGTTAATCTGATGGAACTGAACATTAAATTTGTTTTAAATTTCAATTTGTTGTTTTAATGAGTCAGGGAATTTTGTTTATCAGTTAAATTCAGGGAAAAGTTCGGAACTTTGAAAAAAATGGGAAAAGTCAGGAAATTCCTGCAAGAAACACTTTATTGTAATTGTCAAGAACAATCAGGGCTGTCACATAGTCACCTTTAGTTACTTTTTTCTCAAATCACTTTTTAATCACTGTAGTCACTTTTTAAAATGAAAACATTACTTTGTCACTTTTCTTTCAATAAATTAACCCACAGGTTAACCACTATTGAATTCAGGTCTATTCCTATTTCTGAATTTTCCTGAATTTGTTTGAAATATTTTAAGGTGTTTTAAAAGATTTCAAGAAATTTTTAACAGATTGCAATAATTTGAAGTAATTTCATAGGATTTTGAAGATTTTAGGGTATTTTTAAAAATTCCATAGAATTTTAAAGAGCTTTAAAAAATTTCAAGGGATTTCAAAATATTTTAGGGAATTTTAAAAGATTCCTAAGAATTTTTAATTGATTTCAATAGTTGAAAGGGATTTCTAAGTATTTGGCATATTTTAGGGTATTTTCGGTATTCACGCCTACGCTGAAAGGGAAATGGCTTAATGGTATACTTACTTAGGGGATTTTCGAGAGATTTAAACATCCTCAAAGAGTTTCCAAGGATTTGAGTAATTTTCAGGGATTTAAAATAATTTTTACGGGGTTTTCAAGAATCTCCTAGAATTTCGTAAGATATGGAACGATTTTATAGGACCTGTAAGGTTTTAGGATATTCTAAAAGATTCCAAGGGATTTTATAACATATCCGAGTATTTCAATGATTTTAAGGGTTTTTAAAAGCTCTCAAGGTATTTTCAATTGATTTCAGTAATTTAATGGGTTTTCAAAGGATTTTAAATATTTTAGGATATTTTTAAAGATTCCAAGGAATTTTCAAGAGCTTTAAAAAGTTTTAAGGGATTTCAAAACATTTCAAAGGATTTGAAATATTTTAGGATATTTTAAAAGATTCCAAGGAACTTTGAATAGATTTCAATAATTTGAAGAGATTTCAAAGGATTTGAAATATTTTAGGGTTTCAAAAATTCCCAAATAATTTTTAAGAGCTTTATAAAATTTAGAGATTTCAAAACAGTTTAAAGGTTTTGAAATATCTAAAGGTAATTTCAATAGATTTCAAAAATTTGCTGTGTTTCCAAAGGATTTTAAAGATTTTAGGGTAATTTTAAAAATTCCAAGGAATTTTCAAGATCTTTAAAAAGTTTCAAAGGATTTGAGGGTATTTTAAAAGATTTCAAATAATTTTTAATAGATTTTCGAGGATTTCAATGATTGTAAGGGATTTTAAAAGCTCTCAAGGTATTTCAATAAATTTTCCAATACAATTTCGTAGGGTTTCTCAAAGATTTGAAGAGATTTCCAAATTATTTTTGCAATTCATTTGAATTTAACTTGAATTGTTTTGAAGTCTTATGAATCAAATTCTTTTGAATCATAAGAACATTAGTCACATTATTAATGCACATTATTCAATTATTGAGTTAGAAATTAGTCACTTTTGGTCACTTTTTCGGTTAAAATAGGTCACTTTTTCAAGTAAATTAGGATGTGGCAGCCCTGAGAGTAATAAATTAAAAATTTATAAATTTAGATGAAAAAATTTGTTATTCCATTTATAAAAGATTCTCTATTAAAAATGTTACAAGATTAGAATTTTGGTCTTTAAATAAAGGGCGGCAGTACAGAAGTAGATAACCAACATTTTCTTAAAATTAGGTTTATTTCATAAAAAAATCTTTAAAAATCAAACACACGATGTGATAAAAAGATTTGTTCGAAATCTCATTTTTAATACAGTAATAAAAGTATATAATTTAATTTTTAGTTAAAATTTTAGAGTAGTAATAATTTTTTTTCTCCCTTTCACGATATTTTTTTAATTATTATCGTTCATTGGGGAAAAAATTACTTTTTATAGTTCTTTCATCGAATAAACGTCTATCTCAGTGCGATACCGTCACACTAAATTTTGATTTTCTCGGAACAGAATAATTTGTTTGTATCAATCACTTGTTATTCTTATTTAGTCATATTATTATTTATTCTTATATTCCATATCTCGAGAGCAAGTTTTTATTTTTGTGAAAAATTGAAAATTTGATTTTCAATTGCCATCTTAGACCGATTTTCAAAACCTGTGAAATTGTAATCTCAAAATTCATGGACGATTTACTCGCAATTGGTTCACTTTTTTACCCTCATTCAGAAACTCAATATCTCGGGAGTAAGTTTTTATTTTTTATTTTTAAACTGAAGATTACAGTTTTTATCGCAATCCGCAGCTTAACCTGTTCCAATTTGTCGTTAGCGTTACTTTGAGATTGTCAACTCACAGATCTATTTCCTGGAAACTAGATAACTTTTTCTAATGAAATATTTTTGGGCTTGAATCAGCAGCATGTTATCTCGGAAGTGGTTTTACAGAATATTTTTTCCTCCCCTGAAAAATTCCAGTTTTGTTGATTATCTAATTCTGTACTGCCACCCTCCAAATAATAGTGGTAAGTAAAATGAAAAATTAGTCAGGAAAAGTCAGGGAATCCGAAAATTAAGTATTGCTGCCACCCTGAATTGATGAAAATACTTATTTTCAGTGACAAAACTATATTTAAAGTTAAATATTTCTAAATTTAGGCGAGGCCAACGGAACTTTTGACTAATATTTTCACCCGCAAGGAAACCAAACGTCACCAACCCATTGGGGCTTTTTCATCAAACGTTTTAGAAAACTCAACATTTCAATCATCGTCCACGAAAAATGGAACGGTTTGTCTAATAGATCTGAGTCCACCAGGTTCTCCAACATTCACAACACGATCAAGCAGTGACGGCTTGAGTGTGGACAGTTTTGGAAGTGACGGAAATTCAAATCCTTCTGCATTTACTAGTAGTGGCAGCACCTCTCAGACCGAAAGTGCCTTTGAAGACGACTTCGACTTTTTTGGTGGCTTAGACAGTAGCAAAAAATTAGCACAGAATGACCCTTGGAAAGTTACATCTGACAATAAGCAAGATCCTTTTTCACCAACTCAGTTATCTAGCTTTAATAATGCGAGTCACGTGAAGCAAATCGGTGACGCGTGTTTTTTCGCATTCAACGATGAAAGTGCCACTGCCAATCAAGTGCCTTCGTACAATAAACCAGCTGCGAGCTCGAGTTACCAAATGCCTACTATCATTCGCGCCAAGCCGCGTAAAGAAGTTCCGCTGAAAGCTGCTCAGAACTACTCAGCCTCTACTTCTAGTATTTCTCAAGACTTTTTCGCTGGTTCGAAATTTGCTCAGAGAAATGCGACAACATTACATGAGTCTGTGGTAGATTTTAATTCCAAATGGAATACAGAGAGACCAGGAAGTGAATCTCCTCCAATGCCATCAATTCCTCCCCCCACGTTACCACCTGAATTTTTGACAGATGCCAAACCTAAGCCGCAGGTAATTAAAATTGTTGTACAATATGGGGACTCGAAAAATTAACTATAAATTACAGGCCTCGGACTCACCACACACTTGAAACTATTTGACACTTTTTTAAAGCGATGTCACTATTTTGCTACTATTTTGAAAAAATGACACTAAAGACACTATTTTCAAATTAAAAAGCCGAATTTTCAACCAAGAAAGATTTCTCAGTTAATGAAGAAAAATTTCATAACAAATGTTGAATTTGTGAACCAAAAAGATGAACATTCAACAAAACAGTTGAAGAAGATTAATTTTCTACCAGAAAAGAATTTTCAATAAAATACATACATTTTTAAGCAAATAGTTGAATTTTCAGCCCGAGAATATAAATTTTTTACAAAAGAATAAGAATTGTTAATAAATTACACAAATTTTCAACTTTTAGCAATTGATATGATGTTAGTTTTAATTTTATTTGATTAATTTTTAGTTTACATTTTTTTCGTTTCTAGATTTTTTAAACTAAGTAGTTGAATTTTTAATCAAAAATGGAGTAGTTAAATTTTGATTGAGGAGAATCAATTTTCAATAAAAAAAACTAATTTTTTATAAAAACCGTTTAATTTTGTACCAAATAGTTGAATTTTATACCAGATAGTTGAATTTCATACAAAATTGTTGAATTTTCTACACAAAGTGTCGAATTTTCTATAAAACAGTTGAATTTTTAACACAAACGTTAATTTAGAACCAATCAATTAAATTTTCAACAAAATAGTTCAATTTTAAATAAAAAAAATTACTTTTAAACCAAAAGAAGAAAGAATTTTCGACTAAAATTATGAATCTTGAACCAAAAAAATGAGTTTTTAAAAAAGGAGTTCAAATTTCAACCAAGGTGTTGCATTTTCAACCTAAAAAGATGTATTGTCAATGAAAAATGCAATAGTTGATATTTCTACAAAAAAGATTTTAATTGAAAATAAAAAAACATTTGGATTTATCCAAGAAAGATGAATTTTCAAAAAAATACTTTATTTTTAACGAAAACAATTTATTTTCTACTAAAAAAGATGAATTATCAACAAAATACATAATTTTTGTAACAAATAGTTGAATTTTCGACCAAGAAGATTAATTTTCTACCAAAACAGACGAATTTTTATTTTTAAATTACAAAAGATCAATTTTTAACCAATAATAGAGTAGTTAAAGTTTTACATGGAGAGGAATTAACTTTTAATTAAATTTTTTTTTTTAATTTTCTACAAAACAGTTTAATTTTTTAACAAATAAGTATTTGAATTTTATACCGAACTGTTGAATTTCCAAGCTAAAAAGACGAATTATCTATAAAACAGTTGAATTTTCAAACCTGGAATATAAATTTTCAACAAAAAAGTTAATTTACAACCAATCAGTTGAATTTCCAACAAAATGCTTGATTATAAACAAAAAATTTATTTTCTACTTAAAAACGCGAATTTTCAACGAAATACATAAACTTTTAACTTTTTTAATAGTTGAATTTTGAACCAAGAAGATTAATTTTCTACAAAAAGACGAATTTTTAACAAATGACACAAATTTTCAACTTTGAACAATGGATATGAATTTTCTTCGATTAATTTTTAGTTCATATTTTCTTCGTTTCTCAATTTTTTAAACTAAATAGTTGAATTTTATACGAAATTGTTGAATTTTCAAGCCAAAAAGACAATTTTTTTATAAAATAGACACCCCTAAATTCCCCAAATTGATAGGATTCTGGTTATAATCACCCACCTCAGTAATTTAAACTATTATTTTAGGAACGTCCGAATTTATCCCACGTGTCCGAAATTTCCTTGCTTGGCGGTAGCTCAGCTTCCAACAAAATACTTAATTTATAACTAAAAAATTGATTTTCTATCCAAAAAGACAAATTTTCAATCACATAGTTAAATTTTCTACCAAATTTATTAATTTTCGAGCCGAAACTACCATTTTTCAACAAAACAGTAGATGAATATTCAATTAAATATTTGAAGTTTCAATCAAAAAAATTAGTTAGTCGAAAAAAAAATTGCAATCAAATTGTTGAATTTCCAAGCCAAAAAGATGAACTTTCAACAAAACAGTTGAATTTTTATCCAAGAATTATTACTTTTTAACAAAATTGTGGAATTTTCAACAAAAAAATTCAAATTTGAACCAAATAATACAATTTTCAACAAAAAAAGATGAATTATTAACCAAATTTTAATAGTAGACTTTTCAACCTAAAAGAAGAAACTTTTAACGAAAAATAGTTGGATTATCTTATTGGGTTCTATTAATTCAGTTGGAATTTAAGTGGAAAAATGAGTAAAAGGGGAAAGACTGGGAAGCGTACGATAAATAAATAGGAGTTTTTATCATTTATAGACTAAAGAATAACATTTTAAATAAACATTGAAGCTCATTTTCTAATAGTTGAAAAATGTTATGACACTATCTTGACACTATTTTTTAAAAATTGTTGACACTATTTAAATTATTTTCGATCTCTTAAGTGAGACCCAGGCCTGAAATTAGAATAAGGATGAAACATGAAGGAAATGAAACCGAATAAGTGCCAGGTTTTGATATGATCCATTTAATTAAAATTTTAATAACTCTACGTTCTCCACACAATATTATTGGGACTATTTATATGAAGCAGACTAATATTCTTTTGAGAAAGACAATTTTCAAAATAAATTCCCCAGCATTTTATTTAAATCCACTTTAATTCATTTTACTGGACTTCTAATTCAGTAATATTAATTCAACGAGAATTCATTTAAGTTTACATTAATTGTCAGTTGAATTTATTGTATATTTAATGGTATTCGAAGTATTGGATATACAGGGTGGTCGTTTTAATCAAAGAAAAAAATTCCCGTTTTTTTCCCGCTTCGCAAACATTTTTCACGGTCAATGAAATTAAAAAATTCGAACTCTAAAGCTGAAAATTTTTCCATTTGAAGTTATATAAACTGAGCTACAAATTAAAGCACTCAAAATGGAAATTTTAAACTTTTAAAGTTGAACTTTCAAAGTTTTTTAATTCAAAAATTTTGTATTCAAATGCTCAATAATTTACACGTCTAAGATGGAACCTACTAACACTTTTCAATTGAACAATTTTAAATTAAATGAAGTTAAACTGCCAAATTAAACATTTGAAACTTTTATAAATTGTAGAGTTCAAAGATTCAGATTCAGATCCAAAAATATAAATCCACGTTATCAGTTTCAATGCTCATAATTAAAAAATCTATCATTGAATTGAAAAATTTTCAAAATTATATCATTTTAAGCAATTTTAAGGTAGAAACATAAAAAATTGAACAGTTACATTTTTTTATAAACTGAACACTTCTTAAATTAAAATTTAAATTCTTTTATTTTAAATAGTTTAAGAATCCTTAAAATGTTTCAAAATTTTATTTGAAAATGTTGAAAAATCTACATGTTATTTTACATTTTTTCACATTTTAAATTATTTTTGAAATTTTTTCAGAACTTTCAGAACTTTAAAATGATTCAAGTTTTTTTTAAATCCTGCCAAATTGAAAAAACTTAATATTTTCCACATTCTTTTTTTACAATTTTTTATATCTTTCTAAATCTTTTTAAATATTCTCTTGGAATTAATTTTTCAAATTAAAAAATCATTTTGAAGTTTCCTAGGAATCTTAAGGAAATGTTTTTTACTTTTTTGAAGCCTTTCACAATTCTTAAAAAGCTTCTAAATTTTTTGTTCGAAATCTGCAAAAATCTATATTTTGTTTTAAAATTTTTTCAAAACTTCTAAAAATCTCTTCAACTTGCTCAACTTTTTTCTAAGAATAATAGGTGTTCAGTTGTTATTTATACATCAGAATTTCAGAATTCAACAATTTGACTTACAAATTAAGTTTTTTTAATAGAACAATTAAATATGTAAGGTTCAAAGATTAGTTTTAAGTTTTGAATATTTGATTTATAATTACTGATTTTAAATGAACACTCCGATATTTTGAAATATTAAGTAATTGTTCTTTTTCTGAATGAAAAAATTTCAAATTGAATGGTTTAAAAATGGAACATTTTAGACTGAAACAATATTTTAAATTTAATAAAAGCCTTTAATTATGAATATATATTATCGTCTTGTAAAATCAATTATTATTCACTTTTTAATCCTGAAAGTACAGTTCAATTTTAAAAATCATTAATTTATATTCACAGTTGATCAACTAAAAATATTTGTTATCCAAAACCTTCGATTTCATAAGCTTTTAATTTTTAATTGTTTGTACACTTAAAAATTAAAATCTAAAATGGAAAATTTTTAATGTGAAAGATTTTCGAATTTCGCATTACAAACTGAATGTTATCATAATTGAAAAAGATAAAAATTTAACTAATTATTTTAAAAAAAGGTTGAAATCAAAGTTGGACTGATTTTTTTTCCTAAAAATTTGTAAAGTTCCCGGTCAAAAATTAAATTCACTGTCATTTCCCGGTTTTTCACGGTCCCATAAAATTCAAGGTTTCCCGGTCCATCGGCCAACCTGATATAGTATATTCGAATCAACTTTCCGTGCAAAAGTACCGTTATTATGAAACATATAATAATATTAATTACAAGAACATTAAATTTCTGAAATTTTAATTTTATCTTTCAGGGAAATCGCGAACCATATGGCATCGCGCTTTACAATTTCCCAGAGACGCAGGCAGGAGATTTAGCTTTAAAAGAAGGAGATACTGTGATTTTATTGAGAGTCGTTAATGACGAATGGATGGAAGGACGTATTGGAAATCGTGAAGGAATGTTTCCCGCCAATTTCGTCGATATCAAGGTCCCGATTTCGGGTGCCCCGACAAACATAGTCAATGCCTTGTACACGTTCAGAGGCGAAACTTGGGAAGATTTACCTTTTGAGGTACCTACTTCTTTTTCTTTAAAACTGGCATCATCAATCGCTCACTGCAGTTTTTCGATTTGAGGGCAAAATCATTTTTCACAAAAATAAATATTTATTTGTCAGCAATTTTATTTTACAAGATTTTACGAAATTTTAGGAAAAATTCGAGTCTTTTTAAAAGAAATTGAGGAATTTTAGTAGTTTTGAAGGAGTTAACAAATATTTTATAAGTTTTCAAAAATCTTTTCAGGTTTTAAAAATAGTTAAAATATTTTTTTAATTTGTTTGACATTTTTTAATCGATTAATTGGTCGGGGCACACAGCACTATAATATCTTTTAAACTGACTCGAATTTTTCCTACAGTTTTGAAGTATCTTTCAGAATTAAAAAATTTCCATTAAAATCTTTCAGACTTTTTTACATTTTTAGGGGATGGCTGAAAAATTCCGAAAAATAAAATTCCCGCTGGAAAATTCTCGAAAGAGAAAATTAAAATTTACTTTATTATTTATTTAAACAATGTCAAATTTCCTAAATTAGAAAATTCCCGACAATTTATGATATTACCTAATTTAAAAATTCCCGTTCAAAAAATACGTAACTTTTGAACGGTCCCTTAAAGAAAATTCCCGAAAAAATTGTAATATTTTAAACAGTCATGAATTTTATTCTGGAATTTTTCAATTTGGGAATTATAAATTCTCGGAAATTCGATATATTCGGGAATTTTAATGTCGAGAATGTTTTTCGGGACTTATCAGTCGTCCCATTTTTAGAAATCTTTTGGAATGTTTTAAAATCTGTTGAAATTTGAGGAAATCATTTGAAATGTTTTTAAATTTTCTCTTAAATTTAATTTTTTAAACAAAAAAATAATTTGATATTTTCCCAGGAATTTTAAGCAGGGTGTCCAGCGACCTTGAAAACCTGGAATTCTCCTTGAATTTTTCAAAAGAACCTTGAATTAATTTGGTTTTTTTCTTTTAAAATAGTTATTTTATTGAAATGTGAAAAGTAATTCAAATCTTTTAGTCTATTATTACATACATTGCAATGAACAGACTTTAATATTGTGAATAATTGTTTACGTTTTAGACTTTACCAATTATTTTATAGATTGCAATGAACATACTTTAATATTGTGAATATTTCTTTACGTTTTTAATTTCGTCTCCGCTAATATAGAATGTTCAAGTATACATTTTTTTGTGATATTCAACTTACAAATTATAAAAATTATTAGTTGAAAATTTCGATGTTAATTCAGTTTCAGAGTTAGAATGACCCACTCGGGTTTTGAATGTGCACCAGATTGCAAAACATTAGTAAAAGTTTCGAAAGGTTTCAAAATAATTCAAAGCTTTTAAAATATTTTAAAGGATTTTGAACATTTTACAAAGATTTCATGGATTTCAAAGATTTAAAAAAGGCGTGTATACCAGATTTCAACAACAGTTTCAGAAAGCTTTTAAAACTTTCAAAATTTCAAAGATTTGAAAAAGGGTACAGTACACTAGATTTCAAAGATTTTAAAACATTTCGAAGATTTTAAACGATTTCAAAAGGTTTCAAAACATTTTAGAAAATTTGAAAAGATTTCAAAGAATTCAATGATTTCAACGAATGAATAAGATTTCACAAACAAATATTTAAGAAAAATTTCAGAAATATTTCAAAAGATTTCGAACATTTCATAAAAATTGCCAGGATTTCAAAGATTTGACAAAGGCGTGCATACTAGATTTCAAAGATTTGACAAAGGCGTGCATACTAGATTTCAAAGATTTCGAACATTTCCAAAGATTCATTTCCAAAACTTTCAAAAGGTTTTAAAGATTTTAAAAACGGTATAGTAAGCCCCATATTTGTAAGATTTCAAAAGATTTTACACAGATTAAAAATATTTTAATGATTTCAAATGAATACAAAAGATTTCAGAAAGATTTCACAAATATTTCAAAGGTTTCATAAAAATTGCATACAGATCTCAAAAGAATACAAGTATGTATTCCAAAGATTTCAAAAAGGGTACAGTACACCAGATTTCAAAAATTTAAAAATATTCCGAAGATTGGAAAAGAATTTCAAAACATTTTAAAAGATTTTACTGAGTTTTCAAATTATTCAAGGGTTTCAACGAATAAAACAGATTTCACAAACAAAGATTTAAGAAAAATTTCACAAATATTTCAAAAGATTTGACAAACATTTCAAAGATTTCACAAAAATTTCCCAAAGATTTGGAACATTTCATAAAGATTGCAAGGATTTCAAAGATTTCGAACATTTCCAGAGGTTTTAAAACTTTCAAAAGATTTCAAAGATTTTAAAAAAGCGTGTATGCCAGATTTCAACAACAGTTTCACAAAGCTTTTAAAACGTTCAAAAGATTTAAAGGATTTCGCAAAAAATTACGAATTTGGTTATTCATGGTTCTGCTTTCTTAAAAAAATGTTGGCCAATAAAAAATGAAATGGCTCATTTTTACATCTATAACAGACGATTATTTCATTATTTGATGTAAAAAAAGGAGACGTGGAAGAACTTTACTTCTTGACCTGGAAAACCTGGAAAAGACCTTGAATTTCATTCCTAAGAATCACTGGACACTCTGTTAAAAAAATTTTTATTCTTTTGAATCCTTTTAAAAGTTCTTAAATAGTTTCTTTTTTTCGAAATCTTTAAAAATCTACATTTTGTTTAAAATTTTTTTAAATCTCAGCAAAAAACAAACTTAGGTAACAGCCACTAAAAATCATATTCACGCAGTGTGGCAACCAATCAGGTTTTCGACAACAATATATGCGAAATCTCGTGATACACCTTTAAGAAAAAGAATACCTTGTTTCTAGTTTTAAAGAATATAAATCCTATAATCAAAAATAATTTTTTCAGGAAGGTGCGAGGATTAAAGTTCTCTCCAGGATATCAGAGGAATGGTTATATGGGGAATGTAACGGAAAAAGGGGGCAGTTTCCAGCGAATTTTGTTGACAGAGTGCCCTCTGATCTTCCCAATCATTGATAAGTAACTAATTTTCTTTATAGTCTCAAGTGGCATAAATGCAAATGAAGTTTGGTAAGACTGTTCATTTCGCATTGTTGATTCAAGTCTGTTTTTTGTTTACATATTGACCGTACTCTAAACTTTTGTATTCTCTGTATTAGATTTGTTATACTAAAATTTGATTACTGTAATATATGAATACTTTTGCTACAGTCTTGATGTCAGGAATATTAGAAGTCCTAATTTACTTGTATCAAGTAACAATATATAATCAAGTCTGTACTTGTGTGTTTGTAAAAGAAAAAAAAATAACTTAGCTCAAGTCAATAAATGTGGTCAGCGATCATTTGTACATAATATTGCAGTCTTACCACTTCTTAATTTTGTAAGAATATTATATAACCTAACACATGTACGCTTTTCGCTATTTGTCGTGTGAGCGTTAAAAACACTTCGAAGACGATTAACCCTTCAAGTGTTGAGAATATCGGTACCTTTACATACATCACAAAATTTCTCTTTGTTTCCAACGCGAATAGTTGGAACTTGAAGGGCTAGGTGTTTAGTGCATAATAAACATTTTGGTATACAAATTATAATATAATTTGACACTATCAAAGTCGAGGGTATGTTTTGTTTTGTATATACACTTAAATTATTTATACAATTGTACCATCTTGTAAGGATTTATGATACAAGTCAAAAGCGATAATTGCGTTTGAAAAGAGTAATATATATTTACATTGTACTTGTTAATTAAGAAATCGTCCGTAGTGTAAGTATTTTTCAATGATTCGATTATCCATGAGATTGTGTATAATATGTACTTGATGTCGAATCAACGCCCTTGTGATTTGTTATGATTTAACGACGAAATTGATATTGAAATTCGATTCTCAAGCTTCCCTTCTTCGATATTGTCGTATTCGTTTTCAGTATTATAGTACTTTCTATTTGAATTTCGTACTACCGGGAAACGGGACCAGAATCTTAATTCGAAGGTGATAGGGCAATCAAACTCACTGTCGGGATTATCTTACGCGAAAATTCGATGAGGTTTGTATTTCTTTATGTATCTATAGAGTAATGTGATATATTACAAATAAAAAGACTTACATTTACAAAACTCAAATGTCTCAATGGCTGATTAGGGGCCATGCATAAATTACGTAGTTTCTTCTGAAATTTTGAAACCACGTACCCCCTTTTTAATTTTTTTCAACCAAGTAGTTGAATTTTCAACGGAAAAAATGAATTCGCAAGAAAAAATGTACTATTTGATATTTTAACCAAGAAAAGATTTTCATTTGAAACAAAAACCAGTTGAATTGAACCAAAAAGGACGAATTTCCAACAAAATAGTTGAATCTTCAACCAAAACAGATTAATTTTATACCAAAAAGATGAGATTTCTACAAAACCGTTAAATTTTCAACCAAAAAGATGAATTTTCAACATAGATTGACTTTCTGCTAAAAGAGATGAATTCTCATCAAAATATATGGATTTTTAAGCAAATAGTTGCATTTTCAACCAAGAAGATTAATTTTCTACCAAAAAATATGAATTTTTATTTTTGAATTACAAAAGATCAATTTTTAACCAAGAATGGAGTAGTTAAATTTGTATTGAGAATTAATTTTCAAAACTTCAAGTTTCTAAATTTTGTTAACTTAGCATTTTTAAATAAAAAATTATCAATTTTCAACAAACAATGGAATAGTTAAATTTTCATTGAGAATTAATTTTCAATTAAAAAAAAAACTAATTTTCTACAAAAAAGTTTAATTTTGTACCAAATAGTTGAATTTTATACCAAATAGTTCACTTTTCAAGCCAAAGAGACGAATTTTCTATAAAACAGGTGAATTTTCAACAAAATACATCAATTGTTAACCAAATAGTTGAATTTTCTACCAAAAAGACCAATTTTCAACAAATTACATAAATTTTCAACTAAATAGTTTGAAAAATGAATGTGATGCTAGTCTAAACTTTAATTTATATTTTTTCGTTTCTAAAATTTGTTTACTACATAGTTCAATTCTTGAACTAAAAAAGATCAATTTGTAACCAAAAATGGATTAGTTGAATTTTCATTTAAGATAATTAATTTACAATAATAATAAAAAACGAGTTTACTACAAAATACTTTAATTTTATAACAAATAGTTTAATTTTCATACCAAAAAGACGATTTTGGCTACAAATCAGTTGAATTTTCAACCCGAGAATGTGAATTTTCAACAAAAAAGTTAATTTTCAGCCAATCAGTGGATTTTTCAATAAAAAAGTTCAATTTTCAATTTAAAAAATTAATTTTTAATACAAAAATAAAAGAGTTTTCAACTAAAATTATGAATCTTCAACCAATGTAATAGTAGATATTTCTACAAAAAGATTTTAATTTTAAATAAATAAGAGTTGGATTTAACCAACAATTACAAATTTTCAACCAAACAATTAAATTTTCTACTAAATTGATCAATTTTCGAGGCAAAAATACGAATTTTCTACAGTTGAATTTTCAACCAAAAAGGTGAATTTTGTACAAAAAGACCTGGGTTTTCAATAAAGTAGTTGAAACAAAACAAAGAACAAAAAAGTTCATTTATAACCAATCAGTTAAATGTTAAACAAAAGATTTAAATTTTAAGTTAAAAAAAAAACGAATTTTCGGCTAAAATTATGAATCTTCAACCAAAAAAATGAGTTTTTAAGAAAGTAGTTCAACTTTCAACCAAGGAATTGAATTTTCAACCTAAAGAGATGAATTTTCTGCGAAAAATGTGATAGTTGATATTTCAAGAAAAAGGATTTAAATTGAAAATAAAAAACATTTGCATTTAAGCAACAAAGACGAATTTTCACAAAATACTTGATTTTTATACAAAAAAAAATCATTTTCTACCAAAAAAGACGAATTTTCAACAAAATGCATAAGTTTTTAACCAAATAGTTAAATTTTCTACCAAATTATTGAATTTTCAACCCGAAACTACGAATTTGCTACAAAACAGTTGACTTTTCAATTATAAATTTAATTTTAAATCGAAACAGATTAATTTTTAACCAGACATTAAACCAAAAAGATTAATGTTCAACCAAATATTTGAATTTTCAATCAAGAAAATTTGTTAGTCAAGAAAAAATATTCAAATTGTTGTATTTTCACGTCAAAAATACGAATTTTCAACCAAGCAATATGACTAACAAAACTTTTAGGTTTTCAACAAAATAATTCAATTTTGAACCAAATAATAAAATTTGTGACCAAAAAAGATGAATTCTTAAGCAACAATTTAATAGTTGACTTCAATTTTTCTAATTGGGTTCTATTAATACAGTTCGCATTTAAGTGGAAAGATGAGAAAAATAGGGGAATAGGGAAAAGACTGATCCTGCGATAAATAAATAGGAATTTTCAACAAAAAAGTTAATTTTCTGCCAATCAGTGGATTTTTCAGTAAAATATTTAAATTTTCAATAAAAAAAAATTTAATTTTAAATCAATAAGTGTTGGATTTAACCAACAAAGACAATTTTTCGACCAAACAGTTCAATGTTCTACCAAATTGTTCAATTTTCGAGCCAAAAATAAAAATTTTCTACAGAACAGTTGAATTTTCAACAAAAATTAATTTTCAACCGAAACAGATACATTTTTAACCAGTTGCATTTTTAACCAAAAAAGGTTTGTTTTCTACAAAAGACCTGGGGTTTCAATAAAGTAGTTGAATTTTCAACCAAAAACAAAATTTATTAGTCAAGGAAGAAAACAATTTCAATCAAATTGTTGAATTTTTAAGGCAAAAATTGAGTAATTAAATTTTTATTAACAAAAATTAATTTTCAATAAAAAAAAATAATTTTCTACAGTTTTTTTGTACCAAATAGTTGAATTTTATACCAAATTGTTGAATTTTCAAGCCAGAGACGAATTTTCTATAAAACAGTTGAGTTTTCAACAAAAAAGTTCGTTTGCAACCAATCAGTTAAATTTTCAACAAAATATTTAAATATTAAGTTAAGAAAAATTACTTTTAAACGAAAAGAAAAAACGAATTTTCGACTAAAAATATGAATCTTCATAAAAAAATGAGTTTTTAAGAAAGATCAACTTTCAACCTAAAAAATTAATTTTTAAAGAAAAATGTGATAGTTGATGTTTCAACAAAAAGGATTTTAATTGAAAATAAAAAAACATTTGGATTTAACCAACAAAGACGAATTTTCGCAAAATACTTGATTTTTATCCCAAAAAAATTCATTTTCTACCAAAAAAGACGAATATTCAACAAAATGCATAAATTTTCAACCAAATAGTTAAATTTTCCACGAAATTATTGAATTTTCTACAAAACATTTTGAATTTTCAATCATAAATTTAATTTTAAATCGAAACAGATTAATTTTTAACCAGACGTTAAACCAACAAGATGAATGTTCAACCAAATATTTGAATTTTCAATAAAAAAAATTTGTTAGTCAGGAAAAAAATTCAAATTGTTGAATTTTCAAGTCAAAAATACGAATTTTCAACAAAGAAATGATGACTTTCATCAATTTGTTGAATTTTCAACAAAATAATTCAATTTGGAACCAAATAATAAAATTTGTAACCAAAAAGGATAGAAAGTTAATTTTCCATTGCACACTCTTTGATTTCGGACTATACACTTAAATTCGGACTACACATAAATGTAATACTTGAAAAATGTTACACTATTTTGACACTATTTTTTCAAATTTGTGACACTATTTAAACAATTTTTTATATTTGAAGTGAGCCCGAGGATGCAAGGAGAATAGGTGCTAAAGAAGAAACTACAAAACTTCAAGAATTGAAATAATTATGCACTTGTATTTATTCTATCACATATTTTCATAAATAATTGCCCTGTAATAAAATTAAGGTGCACGCTCGTAAGTCAACAATAAATTTACCACTACTGGCGAAAGTAATTAGCCCTGTGCTTACTATTTCATAGTTACGCACGTATACAGCCAGAAGCTTGGATCCATTGGGCGAAAACCAGAATTCGATTATAAATTTCCTTAAACGATTTATTCTCGTGAACTATGTATATTCTTGTACAAAAAGTAAACTAAAAAACTGGTTTTCAACCTGGTGGTGTACAAGCCATTGTCACTTTGTTGCAATAGACCCTGTATAAAAGATAAAACTTAATGTAGGAACTACTCTGAATATATTTTTACATAAATCCACGAGTAAAGGCACTTTCTTATTTTATTGAACGTGTGAAAACTAGAAAAATCATCTACAATCAGGACGTTTTAGTCGCTGCTTTGAACAATTTTCATTTGAAATATTTTATACATTACTACCGCTACTTGAAATTGGCAGGTGATTATCGCATACAGAGATAATTGGAGTTTATTCTTAAACTTGTTTTTCTTACTAATCAAAAAGCTGATTCATAGTTTGTATCTGCATATTTTTCGTAAGTACGAAACTAATGTGAATACTTTCTTCATATAATTTTAAAAAGTCTATTTAGTCTTTAAAATAACCTTCCTTTCAAAATTTTTTTCTAGTGTATAGCATATCCGAGCAAATATTTGCAATATTGTACTCTAAAAACTATCCACGTTCGTTGCTACGTGTAAACATGGCAGAAATTATATAATATAGTCATCTACTTTTATTTATGCTGAAACGAATCTACCTTATTTGAAGCAATTTGAAGTATTCGAAGTGAAGTTCGTTGAACAAAACGTCCAGTTTTTAGGCAAAATACTTTGCTTAATTACTTACAAGAAAACAATCTCTAGATTTAAAAACTAGGAATATTGATATGGAGTCTGGATTAAAGCAGAGTAAAATGCCGTGAGCAAATCAATTTCGTAAATCTTCAATAAAAAGAAATATCAAATTTAACATACATTTCGTCTATCTTCCTTTAAATATACAACTACAGCTGACTTTTTCATCAAAAAACTATCAGAATACGTTTTCAAGACAAGCTTTCAAGTCTCTTTAAAAATAGTTTATTATTATTCTCTATTTTATTTTCTTTTTTTACGAAAATTGTAATCATATTTCTTGTTCATCCTGATTGCAGTAATCTTAAAGAACTTGACATATCGATGTGTGAGTAACAAAAAGTTAAAACTGAAAGAATCAAGAGATTTGTTTTTAAATTGGGCTGTCGTAAATTAAAAAATTGTTCAATCTTGAAAGTTCCCAATTTTGTATTTATATACTTTTTAATTCTAATTTTTAAATTATTCAAACCTGAACTCTTCTCAAGTTCTTTTTTGTGTTACTGCTTGCATTAATTGCATGTGTTCAATTACAATAAAGTTACTAAAGCCTCAGTGATTTTCATTAAAATTATACACTTAGTGCCAAATTAAAAAATCCTCTTCTCTCTCAAAAAAAATAGCTTCAAGTTTGAAATGGAAAGAACTTAAACAACTCGCTGCCATTTTTAGGAATATACCCCTATCGACATGATACGATAAGTTTAAATATAAACTATATCTCTATATAATTATACTATGTTCTCTATACATGATATTTACAAAAACACGTGTTTTTACAAATGTTAACGACAAACTAGACATTTTGTTAGTACGTTCGTTCTCGAGTTGTCACCGTTATTTCGGTTTATTGCACAAAAAATGTTACGAATTGTGTTTTTTAGTCCGGTCTGTAAAGTGGGATTTTGGGAACGAATTCGATTAGGAGAACCTGAAAATAAAAGACTCAAGTTATTGATGAAATTTTAGGTACGGAGCAGTGTTGGGTAAGTTACTTTTTTTTGAGTAACTAGTTACAGTTACGTTACTTAGCGGAAAAAGGTGACTAGTTACAATTACTAGATAAAGTAACTTCAAGTTACCTAAAAGTTACTTTTTCCACTTCCTTAATTGTATAGTTCAAAAATCAAAATAACTAAGATGATAATTAATAAAAACTTAATTAAAAAAGAAATAGGCATTAGTTAAAGTAAGATTTTTCAGTCACATTTTTTAACCAAATATTTGCATTTGCATTTTACAGCAAATATTTGCATTTTACAGCAAAAAAGCTGGAAATTCGTCCTTTTAGCTTAAAAATCCATTTATTCCGGTAACAAAATTTAATTTTCATTTTTTTTTACATTAATTAGTTAATTTTCGACAAAATAGTTTAATTTTCTACCACTTTTAAATCAAAAAGACTAATTTCCAACAAAACAGTTAAATTTCCAACAAAAAAGTTAATTTTCGACAAAATTTGGACTTTCTACCAAAATACTTCAATCTTGAACAAAATACATGAATTTTCAACGAAATGGTTGAATTTTCATACCAAAAATATTAATTTTCATCAAATAAGTTAATTTTTACCCAAATAGTTGAATTTTCTACAATTTTCAAATCAAAAAGACTAATTTCCAACAAAACAGTTACATTTTCAACAAAAGAATAATTTTCAAATCAAATATGTAGTTGAATTTTCTAGCATTTTCAAACCAAAACGACGAATTTTCTACAAGAGTTACATTTCCGACAAAAAAGTTCATTTTCTACCAAATAGTTGAATTTTCTAGCATTTTCAAACCGAAAAGACCAATTTTCTACAAAAGAGTTAAATTTCCGACAAAAAAGTTAATTTTCGACCAAATTTAGACTTACTACTAAAATACTTAAATTTTTAACTAAATACATCAATTTTCAACCAAATGGTTGAATTTTCATACCGAAAAAATTCATTTTCAACAAAGAAGTTAATTTTCTACAAAAAACTTGAATTTTATACCATTTTCAAACAAAAAAGACTAATTCCCAACAAAAAAGTAAATTTTCAACCAAATAGTTAAATTTTCTAGCAAAACATTTGAATTTTCCATCCTAAAAAAACGTATTTGAAAGAAAATATTTAAATTTCATTTCAACTAAAATTATGAATCTTCAACCAGACAACTGAATTTTCAATAAAGTAGGTAAACTTTCAAACAAGTAGTTAAATTTTCTACCAGAAACGACTTTTAAAAAATTAGCTGAATGCCCTTCAGAAATTTTTTTACCAAAAGAGATGAATTTCCCAACCAAAATCAACATTAAAAAAAAAAAAGAGTTGAATTTTCAACAAAAATGTTCCGTATTTTTCAACCAACTAGGTGAAACTTTTTACCAAAATAGTGGAATTCAAACAAAAAAGACGAATTTTCAACAAAATATTTGAATTTTAAACAAACAAAAAGTAGATTTGTTTACCAAAAGAGATAAATTTTGAAACGGAAAAGTCGAATTTTGAAATAAGAAAGAAAAAAATGTCCACTGAATTGTTGCATTTTCAAGATGAGAAGACCAATTTTCTACAAAACAGTTTGTATTTTCAAATGGAAAATATGAATTTTCAGCAAAAAATTTGCTTTTCAACCGCATAAAATAGTTGAATTTTTAAGAAAATGTATGAATTTTCAATCAAAATAGATGAATTCTCAACAAAAAATATAACAGTTGATATTATTTCTATCAAAAAGATTTTAATTTGAAATCAAAGTTGAATTCAACCAAAAAAGACGAATTTTCAACGAAATAGCTCAATCGTCAACAAAATAAGATTAATATTCTGCCAAAATAGTTGAATTTTCAACCAAAATAAATTAGATTTTTTACCAAAAGAGATCATTTTTGAAACGAAAAAGTCGAATTTTTAAACAAGAAAAAATTTCCAATGAATTGTTGCATTTTCTTGACAAGAATACGAATTTTCTACAAAACAATTGTATTTTCAAATGGAAAATATGAATTTTCAACAAAAAAGTTACTTTTCAACCAAATAAAAAAGTTGAATTTTTAACAAAATGCGTGACTTTTCAATGATATTATTTCAACCAAAAAAGACTTTAATTTGAAATCAATCAAAGTTGAATTCAACCAAACAAAATGAATTTTCAAGAAAATAGCTGAATCCTCAACTAAGAAATTAATTTTCTACCTTTAACTGACCCATGAACCTTTTTTTAATAGGAGATAATATACAAAAAAACACAAAGGAACTTCATAGTAACTAAAATTAAAGTTCCAAGTTACTGCAAAAATAGTAACTAAGTTACGTTACAAGTTACTTTTTAAAAAAGTAACGAAGTTATCCTAAAAGATACAAATAACGTAACTTTTCAATAACTTAGTTCCTCGTAAAAGTTACTACCCAACTCTGGTATGGAGGTGGTTTCATTTTCTTATTTAACTTACATATTCCATCATAGAGGAACTATCACATCTTTTTTTGGTTAATCTCCAATGTAATCCTAATTTGTTATAGAGTCTGCTGTTCTCCCATTCCAATAATTTGTTGAGCGAGTGCTGTGTCTATTAAAAAAGAATACAAATTAAAAATTTATATTAAAAAATATAAATATCTGAAAATTCTAATATGTAGGTCTATAAAGAAAATATATTTACCCGTTTACTTAAACATATAACAGGCCATAAAGAACATCCTAGTGTGCAGCAACAACAAACGCAGCCGCAAAATAGCCACTTAACATTTACAGGTAGAGTTTTTTTAAGGACACTGTTAACTCGCATCACTGTTGCTTTAAATTCTTCTGGTGCTACACGAGACACCAATCCATTTGGAAATTCTGATTCGAATCGATTGCTGAGCCCAAACCTGCATAATTATAGAAATAGAAATATCTCGTGACAAAAATGTAGGGGAGCCATTTTACAAAAAAATAAAGATATTTTTATAGACCTCACTAATAAGTATACAACAATTACACGAGTTAATTATAAATAATGTTTTTTCAGACCTTATAAATATTTAACTGTGTAGAAACAGTACTTTTTATATGTAAAATTAAATAATGATGTTATTTAATTTATGAAAGTAACTTTATAAAAGGATAAGAAATTTCTTAATGCTGAAAGATTTTAGAAATTTTATATTTACAGGATATTCTTAAATATACACGTATTATCACTATCGAATGATTAAAGAAATGCTGAAGACCATCAATTGATGAATTATTTTAAAAAATGTATCATTTTCAGATGTATGTTCTTAAGGATGTACTAAAGTTAGCTCAAGTTCAAAAATGAGCATTGTTAAAAATGATTTATAAAATCGAGGAGAATATTTCCACTGTTAATTGTAACTAATTTTTGAAGAGAACTGAAGGCAAACTTTAGAAAAAAATATTTCACGTAAAATTGTTTATTTAATATTAGTTATTTAGAGTTTTGTGTTTTTTCTTTCTCTTTGGGTAAAAGCTGCAATTCTTATTTAATTTTAATGTTGTAATCCTCAATCTATTCCAGGCAAAATTCTCTATGAATCTCTTTGGTACGTTTTTATTTTAAAATTTGTGTTTACGAATTATGAAATTGTTAATTTTATAAATAATATTTCCCCCAAATAATTTTTTTTTAATAAAGGCGTAACACAGTGATTTGTACAGAATCTTTCAAAGAATAAAATGAGGGCACAACTGAAAAATACCGAGAAAAAAATTCCCAGAACTTCAAAATTCCCGAATAATAAAATTCCCGACAGAAAATTGCCGAATTATAAAATATCCAAACTAGGAAATTCCCGAATTTAAATAATTAAATTTTTAAATAAATTTTACTTATTTATTAAAAATACAATAATCAAATATTTGTATTAAAAAAAAAATTATTTTTAATGGGGACGACTGAAAAATCCCGAACAATAAAATTCTCGACACTGTAAAATTCTCGAATTGGAAAATTCTCCCGACAAATAAAATTTCCGAATAAGAAAATTCCCGAACTGGAAAATTCCCAAATGGGAAAATTCCCGAACAGTTTATAATATTACCGAATTGGAAAATTCCCGAATAACAAATTTCCCGACAGTTTATAATATTACCGAATTTGAAATTTTCCTGATAATAAAATTCCTGACAGAAAATTAACGAATTATAAAATATCCGAACTAAGAAATTCCCGAATTTAAACAATAATTTTTTTATAAATATTATTTATTCATTAAAAATACAATAATCAAATCTTTTTATTAATATAATTATTTTTAATTTTTAAAGTTTCTGAAATTATTGGTTGAATTTAAAATAGCAATAACTGAAAAAATTTGCATCCAGAAATATTTTTTTTTCAATTATTGTTATTTTAAATTCAAACAATAATTTTAGAAACTTTAAACATTAAAAATAATGTTTTAAATACAAATATTTGATTATTGCATTTTTAATAAATAAATAATATTTATACAAAAAATTGTAATTGTTTAAATTCGGGAATTTTCAAATACGGTAATATTATTAACTGCTCGGGAATTTTATTATTGGGGAATTTTCCAGTTGGCGAATTTTATTATTTGGGAATTTGGTAATTGAATTCAGGAATTTTATTATTCGGGAATAGTTAAGTTCGGGAATTTTCCAATTCGGGAATTTTATTATTTGGGCATTTTATTATTGGGGAATTTTCCAATTCGCGAATTTTATTATTCGGGAATTTTATAATTAGGGAATTTTATTATTCGGAAATTTTATTATTCAGGAATTTTTCAATTCATCCAGAAATATATTTTTTTCAATTATTGTTATTTTAAATTCAAACTTTAAAAATAGTTTTTTTTATAAAAATATTTGATCATTGTATTATTAATAAATAAATCAAATTTATTTAAAAAATCTTGCAATTGTTTAAATTTGGGAATTTTCTAGTTCGGATATTTTATATGCAATTCGGCAATTTTCTGTCGGGAATTTTATTATCCGGGAATTTTCCAATCCGGCAATATTATGAACTGTTCGGGAATTTTATTATTCGGGAATTTTCCAATTCGCAAATTTTCTAATACGGGAATTTCATTATTCGGGAACTTTATCATTCAGGAATTTTATTATTCGGAAATTTTATAATTCAGAAATTTTAGTGTTGGGGAATTTTCCAATTCATCCAGAAATATATATTTTGCAATTATTTTTATTTTAATTCAAACAATAATTTTATAAACTTTAAACGTAAAAATAATGTTTTCTTTATAAAAATATTGTATTTTTATAAATAAATAAAATGTATTAAAATTTTTTTTAAATTTTCTGTCGATAATTTTATAACTATAAATGTATACATAACTTATAACTGTTATAATTTTATTAGTGCTGTTAAACAAACAATTTTAACATTAAATTTCTTTTTCAAGTTCGCCTTCATTTCTGTTCCAAAATTAGTTACAGTTAACAATGGGAATATTTCTTTCGATTTTATAAATAATTGTTAGCAATGCTCATTTTTGAACTTTTGAGATAACTTTAGTACATCCTTAAAGTTCAATGCATATTAACATTTAATACTTACAATGAAATATATTTTCCCGATATTCGTGAAAATGATAAAAAGAAGTTTTATTTAAATATAAGTGGAAATCCAGTAAAATAAATTTATTTTTGCAAATGAAAAAACATCCTTATTTAATTTAATATTACAATATTTTAAGGCTCATGTAGGGGGTAATGTAACCTAGGAAACTCACCTGAAAAAATCAATTCCAAATGCTAGCGATAAATAGGTTAAATTCCTTAAATATTGCATCTCCAAAGCAGCAGAAGAAAAATAAACAGAACTGGCGCGATATTCAAAATAGAAGAATTATTCCAACAGACATAGGAGTTTATTTCGGAATTTTTTGAGTAATTATTTTACTTTTAATGCATTTTTTCTTCTTTTAGTGTTTCTATAAAAATATATTTCTTAATAAGATACATTTGTCATGCTTTTTAATAATTTACTACAACTTTATAAAAGTTCTGTTTATTTTTTTTCTGCTGCTTTGGAAATGCAATATTTAAGAAATTTAACATATTAATCGCAAGTGTTGACAATCTGCAGGGATTTCCGCCTCAAATATGGATTTGAGCTTCCAAGAGGAAAAAAAATTGCCCCCCGGCAATCATTCGTTGCGCTAGCATTTGGAATTGATTTTTTCAGATGAGTTTTCTAGGTTACATTTCCTCCTACATGAGCCTTAAACAAATTTAAGCATGCTCGAAAAAATGCCCTGACTTTCCCTGACCTACAAAATTCCCCGACATTTCCAGGTTTTCCACGTGAGTAGACACCCTGAAAGACAAAAGGACAGGTCTTGGAACAAAGTATACTTTCAAGAAGAAAATATTGTTGCTTATAAAATGAATTGAAAAGATTGAATAAAAATTGTTTATTCAACAAAAATTTATTGTGTAACGATTGCAAATCGCTTTGTAACAAATCTTTTAAATTATACAAGTTTTTAATATATTTTAATTTTAAGCTCAAAATAAATTATAGAACAAAATTGAGACTAATTCTATGAAGTTTGAGATTTTTCCAGAAAGTGCTCTAGGAAGTTAGAGAAAAGAATATCCGAATCTGATTCTGAATGTTAAATAAGGACTATTTTTGCCGGATAAAAAAAGGGGGAAATCTAGAGGTCCTCGAAATTGAGGACACCTTTTGAATACTTTTGAATACCAAAATTATTTACATAAAGTTAAAAATAAGAGAAACACAAGCCTTGAGGAAAAACCCACTCTCAACCCGGAAAGTTTTCAGATAAAGAAGGTTGACCACGACAAAACACATGTCCTTGAATTTTTTATTACCTCGTCTTCAGAAAGTTTATATTCGAGATTTACAAAGGGTCGGGCGAGAATAAAAACTGTTGATTTAGAAGTAAGCAAAAGGGTTTTAATCTTACACTGTCATGTTGCCACCACCACGAATTATTATAGGATCCGGCACCATGGTCACATAATGTTCCTCCAGATTTTGTTCATTCACTTCCTCCTCCTCGTAAATAGCGTCAAAATCTGCCATCGCGAAGAACGAATTTTATCTCCAGGAAAACACGGTGAAACACTTTCTCCAAATTTTTCAAATAAAAGCACAAAGAGGTTTGATTTGACGATCAGCTCGCTCAGTCTGCCCGACTTGCGGAAATCACTCTAAAAGTGAGTGGGTGTTTATAGCCTTAAACAAGGCATCCACAAACCATGCATCGTTTCCTCCACTTTTTTTAGTGTAAAAAACGAGAACCACCCACAACACCGTAGAGGGAAGATACAACACCATCCGCCAAACAACACCAACAAGACGACACACGAGTTCAACTCGAGTTGCACTCGTGCACTTGCACTCAGTTGCGCACAATTGCGCACTGACTCAGTGCTGCCAGCCTGACACACAAAAAATTGACTTTAGTAAAGTTCTACCAACATTTATCCTTCAATAAACAAAAACAATCAACAATCTGACAATTTGCAGATTAAAGCGGTTAAATATTTTACTTTGTTACACGATTATTCACCGTAGAATATTTTGTGGTGTTAAAGTGTGATTAAACTCGGAGTTGTAAGTGTATTCATTCGCAAACGTCATACCTGTGGTAGTGTATTTTTCTAACCTTCAAATTCAAGTTTTCGAGATTTAAAAAATTTTCTTGACACAATTTTTACAATTAATTAGTGGGTAATCAAAATAAAATTTCCCAAACAGAAACATTTTCTTTAATTTAAGATTTGTTAGAATGCAGAAATTACAAAAAATGAATCGAGTTGAAGAAAAAAAAGGGTTTGTGACGAGTAATCGATTATTTCTAAAGCAGATGCTGTGTTTTTTCAAGGATTGTTCATAAAATTATGAAAACATTATTGTGGAGGATATTTTTTCGTGGGTGTTTGATCTCTGGTTGATGTGACGATTTTTGGGAAAACTTTCAACCGGGGGTGTAACTCAGTGGTAGAGTGTCCGCTTCGCATGCGGAAAGTCCTGGGTTCAAATCCCAGCTCCTCCATAAAAATTAACTTTTTTGCAAATTTTTTTTACTGAAAGTATAAAATTGAGAGCAGAAATCTACCAAAAATTTAGTAGATACATTTCTATATTTATATTTTTTATATTTAAAAAAAATATTTAGAGGTCGCTTAAATCACTTTTATGTCAAAATTGGTGTTTTCATGAGTTTTTTTATTTTTCAATCACGGATATATTAAGGCTTTAAATGTATTTTCTACATGAAATTGTTGGTAAATCTATGGCGAAGAATTTTTATTTTTTGTAGTTTAAAAAAAAATTTGGTGTTTATATACCAATCGTAAAACTTGTAATTTTGCAGGAACCTTTAAAATTTAGATATAAGAGCACATTTATACCCCTAATCATTTAAAAAATATATAAATTGTAAAAATTATGAGATACTTTTTATATATTTTCAACTAATATGACAAATTGTTTTTAAAAAATGAATTTTTAACAAAATAGTTACATTTTCAATCAAAGAGATAAATTTTAAACTAAAATATGAGGATCCTTCAACTAAAAAAATGAATTTTTAAGAAAGTAGTTGAATTTTTAACTGAAAAGATGAGTTTGCTACAAAGAAGATTAATTTCCTACCAAAAAAGACGAATTCCCAACAAAATAGTTATATTTTCAACTGGAATAGTTCAATTTTTAGGCAAAAAAAATTTGTTTAACGAAAAAAATAGTTATATTTTCAACCAGAGACATGAATTTTCCACTAAATTAATTAATCTTCAACCAATACAATAAATTTTAAACAAAAGAGTTCAACTTTTAGCTAAGTCTTTGAATTTTCAACCAAAAAGATGATTTCTTTTACGAAGAAACTTTATTTTCTACCAAAAAGATGAATTTTCAACTGAAATAGTTCTATTTTTAGGCAAAAAATAAATAAATTGTCACCAAAAAAATAGTTTGTAAAGAAATAGTTATCTTTTCAACTAAGAAGTTGAATTTTTAATTAAAATGATGAATCTACAACCAAAAAATAAATTTTTAACAAAGGAGTTCAACTTTTAGCTAAGTACTTGAATTTTTTATTATTTTTTATTTTATTATTATTTTTTTTATTTTTATTTATTTATTTATTTTTTATTTTTTTTAGTGTCACGCCTACCCTGAAAGGGAAATGGCTTAATGGTATACTTACTTGAATTTTTAACCAAACAAATACATTTTTTACGAAAAAACTTTATTTTCTACCAAACGAAACGAATTTTCAACAAAATAGTTATATTTTTAGGCAAAAAATAAATAAATTTTCACAAAAAAAAAATAGTTTGTAAAAAAATATTTATATTTTCAACCAAAGAGATGAATTTTCAACTGAAATGATGAATCTTCGACCAATAAAATTTTTAAACAAAGGAGCTCAACTTTTATGTAAGTCGTTGAATTTTTAACCAAGAAGATGGTTTTTTTACGAAGAAGCTTAATTTTTTACAGAAAAAAATACGATTTTTTAACAAAATAGTTACACTTTCAACGAAAAAGATCAATTTTAAACTAAAATATGAGGAATCTTCAACAACGAAAAAATGAATTTTTAGAAAAGTAGTTGAATTTTCTACGAAGAAGATTAATTTTCTACCAAAAAAGACGAATTCCCAACAAAATAGTTACATTTTCAAATGGAATAGTTAAATTTTTAGGCAAAAAAAAAATTTTAACGAAAAAAATAGTTATATTTTCAACCAGAGACATGAATTTTCCACTAAAATAATTATCTTCAACCAATACAATAAATTTTAAACAAACGAGCTCAAATTTTAGCTGAGTCGTTGAATTTTTAACCAAAAGATGATCTTTTTTCGAAGAAACTTAATTTTTCACAACAAAAAATACGATTTTTTAACAAAATAGTTACACTTTCAACGAGAAAGATAAATTTTAAACTAAAATATAAGGAATCTTCAATAAAAAAAAATGAATTTCTAAAAAAGTAGTTGAATTTTGAACAGAAAATATGAATTTTCTACGAAGAAGATTGATTTTCTACCAATAAAGACGAATTTTCAACAAAATAGTTACATTTTCAACCAAAGAGATGAATTTTCAACTGGATGAGTTAAGTTTTGAGGCAACAAAAAAATGTTAACGGAAAAAATAATTTGTGAAAAAATAGTTTTATTTTCAACCAAAGAGATGAATTTTCAACTAAAATGATGAATCTTCGACCAATAAAATAAATTTTAAACAAAGGAGCTCAACTTTTATCCAAGTCGTTGATTTTTTAACCAAAAAGATGATTTTTTTACGAAGAAGCTTAATTTTCTACAAAATAGACGAATTTTCAACCAAATAGTTATATTTTTAGGCAAAAAATAAATAAATTTTCACACAAAAAAATAGTTTGTAAACAAATATTTATATTTTCAACCAAAGAGATGAATTTCCAACTAGAATAGTTCAATTTTTAGGCAAAAAAAAATAAATTTTTAACGAAAAAATTAATAATATGTAGAGAAATAGTTATAATTTCAACCA
>CAKNYM010052059.1:309308-320008 GCA_932195095.1 Andricus curvator
GAATCTTCGTCCAATAAAATAAATTTTAAACAAAGGAGCTCAACTTTGATCTAAGTCGTTGATTTTTTAACCAAAAAGATGATTTTTCTACGAAGAAGTTTAATTCTTTACAAAAAAATACGAATTTTTAACAAAATAGTTACACTTTCAACAAAAAAGATAAATTTTAAACTAAAATATGAGGAATCTTCAACAACAACAAAATGATTTTTTAAGAAAGTAGTTGAATTTTCAACCGAAAATATAAATTTTCTACGAAGAAGATTAATTTTCTACCAATAAAGACGAATTTTCATAAAAATAGTTCCATTTTCAAACAAGGAGATGAATTTTCAACTAAAATGATGAATCTTCAAACAATAAAATAAATTTTAAACAAACGACCTCAACTTTTGAATTTTTAACCAAAAAGATGATTTCTATACGAAGAAGAATTTTCTACAAAAAAGACGAATTTCCAACCAAATAGTTACATTTTCAACCAAAGAGATGAATTTTCAACTAGAATAGCTAAATTTTTAGGCAAAAAAATAATTTTTCAACGGAAAAAAATGATATGTGAAAAAATAGTTATATTTCCAACAAAAGTAAGTTGTTGAATGTTGAACCAAAAAGATGAACTTTTTACGACGATACTTCATTTTCTACAAAAAAATACGATACTTTGTAAAAAAAATAGTTATACTTTCTACCAAAGAGATACATTTTTAACTAAAATGATTAATCTTCAACCAATAAAATAAATTTTAAACAAACGAGTTCAACTTTTAGCTAAGTAGTTGATTTTTTAACCAAAAAGATTAATTTTTTACGAAGAAGCTTAATTTTCTACAAAAAAAGTCGAATTTTCAACAAAGTAGTTACATTTTCAACCAAAGAGATGAATTTTCAACTTTTATACTAAGGAAAAAATTTGCTATGGAGAGGAGCTTCAAAAATTAAAAATGAAGCTGTGAAAAAAATAACAAAATTTCATTTTTATGTATAATAACAATTATAGTATTTTTTGTGTTACCAATTTTTCTCGTGAGCACATCTTCGACTCTCAATCACACACACAAACTAAAAAATTACAATTTTTAATCAATTTGATCATGTAATTGATCAATAAATATTCAATATTAGATGTAAAAATACACTAAAAATGACCATTTAGCAATTATTATTCTGACGAAATTGACTAAAAATAGTAATTTTTTATTTTTGGTCAGGGGTTGGGAAATAAATATGTGTTCGAAAAAAATGGTAATATATAAAATAACTATAATGTTTATTCCCTGGGATATAGAGAGTTTCTCAGAATGTTGACAAGCCATATGCTTTCATATCTAAACTTTCCTGCAAAATTGCAATTTTTATTTCCCATACGGACACCAAAGTTTTTTTTTTAATTTTCAAAAAAATAATCTTTTTTCGCTATAGATTTACCAACAATTGTATGCAGAAAAGATATTTATAGCCCTAATGTATCTGTGTATAAAAAATGAAGTCAATAATTTTGGAATAACGCATCCGAAACGGAAATTTAATGTTCAAAAAAGTCTACAGCCTTCAGTTTTCAACCGATTTACAATTATTTTTCAAAAATTAGAGGTAAATAACTTTTAAAGAGATCTGTGCGACGCGATTTTAAAATTTGGCTTTGCTTATATTAATTTATTTAACTCAAAATGTGGTAAAAAGGACAATTTTGCAGTTTTTGGTTTTTTTCTCTTCAGGAACGATTGCCAAATATCAAAAAATATCTTAAATACATACGAGGACACTCTCAGGATACGAATAATTTGCATAATAATGAACTTAATTATTATAAATAAATTAAGTCAATAAATAAACAACGGAGTGGTTTGATGAACGAAAAAAAAAAATTTGGACTAAACTTGCTATATTTTATCTTAAGACATTATTGAATGTTAAACTTTTATGAAATATGTAAAATTATTATTGTTATAAACAATTATTATACAAAAATTTATAGATTCTCAGTTTTCTGAAACTGTCATCCCTTTTTTTCCTTTCATTGCTTGAAATGCTCATAGAAGTTGTAGATTCTCATTATCCGATGGCAAAATACAAATTATTTGTATAAAAAAATTGGATAATCAAAAGCAAAATTTTATAATTTTCGCTCAGAATCTTTGGTTTTTCCACACGAGTTTGTTTCATTTTGTTTATGAAAAATGATAATTGGTAATACTCATCAATTTTCTGAATTTGGGCTTTTATTTATCCGATTTTTTAATAAAAATAATTGTTATATTTTGACAACTGATAATGAGAATCTGAAACTTCTATGAGCATATCCAGCAATGAAACTGAAAAAGGGGCGAAATTTGCAGAAAAATGAAAATCTATTAATTTTTTTTATAATAATTGTTTATAATAATAATTTTATATACTTAATACATGTTTACCATTCAATATTGCGCTAGAGATAAACTATAGCAATTTTAGTAAAAAAAAACGTTTTTTTCGCTAACAAACCACCGCGTTGTTTATCTCTTGTACTTAATTTGTTTATAACAGTTAAGTTGATTATTATGCAATGTCGTAATTGAAAATATAAATATTAAAAATGTGAAGACAATTCCACTATTAAATCTGTCAAAATTGCTAATTTTCATATTGAAAGTCTTGATAGCTTTAAATTTAATAATTTTAGTTTGAAATATTCTAAATTCTTCGGTTTCAATTTTAACCGTGCAAAATTGTCAGGTATATTTAAAATTTTTCGAACCCGTTGAATATAAAATTGAAAGACTTGACAGTTGTTCAGTTTTCAGTTTGAAAGGATTTGTAATTATATAATTTTGAATTAAATGTCTTCAGAATAAATTCGAAACAATGGAAAATGAAGACAATTTCTCAAATTCAAATCTTCAAAAGGAGATGATTTTAGAACTAATCATTGAAATTTGAATTATTTTTATTTGGAAATTTTCCAAAATATTGAACATTTCAAAGTCAACTTGAAAAAATCATTGAAATCATATATAGCAACCTTGTTTTGTATTTTTTTTAAATTTTGATGTAATATCTTAAAATTGTCCGATTTTTAGTTACAGATTTAAAAAAATTAATAATTTAAAATTGAAAAATATTTTATTGTAAGATTTTAACAATAAAGAATAATTCTAAATGAAGTGTTAAAAATTAAACGATTTAAATTTAAAAAGTTAAAAATTGTGTGACTGAATTTATTCTTTTATCTTAGAAAAACTTTTCTAATCAATTTTAATGTTAAATAAAATTGTTTGATGTGATAACAATTTTAAATTCTAGAATATCAGAAGCTTTGACTTTGAAAGACTCAGTTTACTTTTCAATTTAAAATTGTCAAATTTTAATCACTTCGAATTGAAAATTATTTAAACTCAGAAGTTTTCAATTTTTTATTATTCAGTGTTGGGAAATTGTAATTAGAAATAATACAATTTCAATTCTTTTGAATTTTAAAGGTATAATTTGCAAAATTCTAATCTGAAAATATTAAATGTTTATCGTTTTGAAATTGTCCTATTTTCGAAATATTAATTTAAAATCATTAAATTTCGAGATTCTTCAATTAAAAAAATATTTTTACATTTTGAACGCTTTGAATTAGAAATGATAAAATTTCAACTCCTTTCTGATGAAATGTTCCAATTTGTAAAATTTTAGTATGACATTTTTCAATGTTGAGAGCTTTTGATTTAAAATTCTTAAATTTGAAATTTTTTGATTCCATTCAAAATATTGTCATTTTTTCAAAATTTCACCTAATCTAAAGTTGGTTGATTTGGAACATTTTCAATTCAAAATCGTTCAATGTATTTTGTTTAAAATTCAAACGCTTTCAATTCCAAATTATTAATTATTGTTCAAACAGATCTTTAAACTCCTAATATTTAAAAATTTGTTTAATAAAGTATAACATTTTTTATGTTTTTAATGTTGTTAAATAACAATTAAGTGACGTGAAAGCGCAATCAGTTTAGATTTCGATCAAATGAAATACACGATTTGCTAGCGAAAATAAAGAAATAAATTTGTTACTATAGAAAATAGATTAAAAAATGTAATAAAAGTTAAATGCTTAATGTTTTGTCTCTATACATATAAAATTAAAAATAAATAATTATTGGGTGAGTCAATAGTGATAATGGAATACGTATGACTGATAATTTTCCGCACTTGAAAGTTTAGGAATGGAAGCAGGAAATCAGTTAACAGTTATAAAACGTTGCTTTTTATCAGTTACGCCATATGGACTGAAGTTCTAACTTTAACATAACATTATTATTTTTCTAAAATTTCACTGAGGCAAGGATTTTTATTAAATTTCCTGATTCCATTGACTTATTATAAAAGGTAAAAGTTTCTTTAATTAGATAAGTATTAAGTTATTTCATTTTTGCATTTTTTTATTTCAGATTTGTCCACAGTGTCTGTAATATTTGGAATTCGTAAAAGTTTATCACGCAAGAAGTAAATTTTTCTAAGGATAACAGGATATTTTAAGATAGGTGCTGAAACTAATTCTTTTTTAAATTCTAAAACATTTTTTTTCAGTTTTCCAAAATTGACATGGCTAGTTCTCAGAAGTTTGATCCCACAGGTAAGGACCTAGTTAATAATCATATAATTATACCCAATTACCCACATTATCTTTAAAATTGCTAGGGTAAAAAAATAAAAGCATACCAAATTTGAACAAAATAGTTTTCAGTATTCCAGACTTCACAGCCAAAAATGCTCTCAAAACAGGGGAAATAGGGCGATTTTTCACGAAAATAGAGGAATAATAGGCGAATTAATTCTGTTAAATAAAATTAATGTAGGTACCATATTCCTAAGATTTCAAGTCGAAATATACTGCATTTTTAACAAAATAGTTTTAATTTTTAACCAAGAAATAATGAATTTTTAACAAAAGAGTTAGTTTTCAAGCTAAGAATCGAATATCTTAGAAAAAATTTGGCTTTTTAACTCGAAACGATGAATTTTCAACCAAAAAGAAAAAAACTCAACCAAATTGTTGAATTTCAAGCCAAAAAGCCGATTTTTTTACAAAACAGTTGAATTGTAAAACCGAAAAGATGAAATTTTAAGAGTAACGATAATTTTCCGCCAAATAGTTCAATTTTCTACTACAGTAGTGGAATTTTCAACCTAAAAAAATGAATTTTCAACTAAAAATAAAATAGTTAAATTTTCAATTAAAAAATTAATTTTCAACCAAAGAGATGAATCTTCAACCAAAAAAAAAGAATTTTTATGAAAGTAGTTTAACTTTTAACCAGGTATTTGAATTTCAACCAAAAAAGATTTTGATTTAAAAATTAATTATTAATTAATTTAAAAAAAAATTTTTTTTTTATTTAAAATTTTAATCCAAACAAATTTTAATTTGAAATAAAAAAAACATTTGAATTCGACAAAAAGGGCCAATTTAAAATAGTTTACAATAGTTCAAACAGATTAAATTTTAACTAAAAAGTTGCATTTTCAACCAAAAGAGATGAATTCTCAAACCAAAAAGACAAATTTTCAATTAAAAAAGATTTTTCAGTCAAGAAAGAAAAAGAATTTCAACCAAATTTCGAAGTATTCAAGCCAGAAAGGCGAATTTTCAACAAAAGAGTTGAATTTTCTAGCCAAAAAGATGATTTTTGTACAAAACATTGACATTTTAAACACGAAATTTTCCACCAAATAGTTCAATTTTTAACTACAATAGTGGAATTTTCAACCCAAAAAGATGAATTTTCAATCAAAAATGGAATAGTTAAATTTTCAGTTGAAAATATGAATTTTTAACAACAAACAATTAATTTTCAACCAAAGAGATGAATCTTCAACCTAAAAATGAATTTTTAACAAATTAGTTCAACTTTCAACCAGATAGTTGAATTTTCATCCAAAAAAGATTTTAATTAAAAATAAACAGCATTTGAATTCAACAAAAAAGGACGAATTTAAAATAGTTCACAATAGTTAAAACAGATTAAATTTTAACCAAAAAGTTGCATTTTTAACCAAAAGAGATGAATTCTCAAACCAAATCGTTGAATTTTCAAGCCAAAAAGACGATTTTTCTACAAAACAGTGGAATTTTAAACCCGAAAATATGAATTTTCAACAGTAAAGTTAATTTTTTGAATTTTAAGTGGAATTTTCAACCCAAAAAGGTGAATTTTCAAACAAAAACGGAATAGTTACATTTTCAGTTAAAAAATGAATTTTTACCAACAAGCAGTTAATTTTCAACTGAAGATATAAATCTTCAAACAAAAAATGAATTTTTAACAAAGTAGTTCAACTTTTATCCAGGTAGGTGAATTTTCCACCAAAAAAGATTTTAATTTTAAATAAAAAAAGAGTTGAATTCCACCAAAAATGGAATAGTTAAATTTCCAGTTAAAAAAATTAATTTTCAACCAAAGAGTTGAATCTTCAACCAAAAAAATGAATTTTGAACAGATTAGTTCAATATTCAACCAGATATTAAAATTTCCATCCAAAAAAGATTTTAATTTCAAATAAAAAAACGGTTCAATTTAACCAAAAAAGACGAATTTAAAATTTAAAAAAAGTTCACAATGGTTGAAACAGATTAAATGTCAACCAAAAAATTGCATTTTTAACCAAAAGAGATGAATTTTCAAACCAAAAAGACAAGTTTTCAATTAAAGAAGACTTTGCAGTCAAGAAAGAAAAATAATTTCAACCAAAATTTTAAATATTCTAGCTAAAAGGCTAATTTTCAACGAAAGAGTTGAATTTTCAACCAAGAAAGATTTTTCAGTCAAAAAAGAAAAAACTCAACGAAATTGTAGAATTTTCAAGCCAAAAAGGAAGATTTTTGTTCAAAACAGTGGAATATCAAACCCGAAAATATTAATTTTTAACAGTAAAGTTAATTTTCCACCAAATAGTTCAATTTTCAACTACAATACTCAAAAAGATGAATTTTCAACCAAAAATGGAAAGTTGGAAATTTTACGTTGAAAAAATGAATTGGTAACTACATCGAACAGTTCATTTTCAAGTAAAGAGATGAATCTTCAACCTAAAATTGAATTTTTAACAAATTAGTTCAACCTTCAACCAAATAGTTGAATTTTCATCCAAAAAAGATTTTAATTTAAAATTAAAAAAACAGTTGAATTCAACCAAAAACGAAATAGTTGCATTTTCAGTTTAAAAAATTAATTTTCAACAAAAAAATTTTTTTAACAAATTAGTTGAATTCAACCAAAAAAGACGAATTGGAAATAGTTCACAATAGTTGAAACAGATTCAAGCCAAAAAGGCGATTTTTCTACAGAATATTTGAATTTTTATTCCGAAAATATGAATTTTCAACAAAAAAGTTAATTTTCAACTAAAAAGAATACTTTAAAAGAAAAACAGTTGAATTTTCAACAAAATAATTAAATTTTCAACCAAAAGGGATGAATTCTGAACCAAAAATATAATGTAGTAGACTTTCCAATTTAAAAAACTTAACTTTCAACGAAAAAAAGATGACTTTTTAATCCATAAAGACGAATTTTCTATCGAAAAAGTTTATCAAAAATATAATAGTAGAATTTTCAATAAATTATAAAGAATTAACTTTCAACCAAAAAAAGTTGGTTTTTCTTATTGTGTTCTATTAATTCAGTTCGCATTTAAGCGAAAAAATGGGAAAAGTTGGAATAAGGGAAAGTGTTTTGAAAACAAGATAAAAAAGAGGAATTCTTTAAAAACGGAGGAAAGAAGGGAAAGAGTGTGAAATCTGATATTCTAATAAATGCCGAATAAAACTGTTTTTTTAGAACATCAGCACATTCGTTACAATCCTCTAAAAGGAGAATGGGTTTTTTGTTAATTAATATTGAAACCTTTTAAATTCTTTGAAGTAATTGTGAAATTTTTTAAATCCTAGAAATCTTTTGATATCTTCTAAACTCTTTTGAATTCTTTTGAAATCTTTACAAATCTTCTGAAATATTTTAAAACCATTCGAAATCTTTGAGATCTTTTAAATCTGTTGAGACCTTTTGAAATCTTCTCAATTTTTTTCAAACTTTTAGACATTTCTGAAATCTGATGTACACGCCTTTCTAAAATCTTTTAAATCTTTCTTTAAAATCCTTGAATTGAAATCTTTGTGAGATTTTTAAAACGGGGAAAAGAAGGGAAAGAGTGTGAAATCTGATATTCTAATAAATGCCTAATAAAACTGTTTTTCTAGAACATCAGCACATTCGTTACAATCCTCTAAAAAGAGAATGGGTTTTTTGGTAAATAATATTGAAACCTTTTAAAATCTTTAAAGTAATTGTGAAATTTTTAAAATCCTAGAAATCTTTTGAAATCTTCCTGAAAACGTTGTGAGATCTTTGAAATCTTTTGAAATCTTCTAAACTCTTTTGAATTCTTTTGAAATCTTTACAAATCTTCTGAAATATTTTTGAAATATTTTAAAACCATTCGAAATCTTTGAGATCTTTTGAAATATTCTCAATTTTTTTCAAACTTTTAGAAATTTCTGAAATCTGATGTACAAGCCTTTCTAAAATCTTTTAAATCTTTCTTTAAAATCCTTAAATTGAAATCTTTGTGAGATCTTTAAAACGGGGAAAAGAAGGGAAAAAGTGTGAAGTCTGATATTCTAATAAATGCCTAATAAAACTGTTTTTTTAGAACATCAGCACATTCGTTACAATCCTCTAAAAGGAGAATGGGTTTTGATATCACCACACAGAATGAAACGACCTTGGGGAGGACATGTGGAATCATCAGAAGATGATGATCTTCCAGAATATGATCCAACCAATCCACTATGTCCGGGAAATACTAGAGCGAATGGCGAGGTCTTGATTTACATTAATTTTTTATCATTCTGTTATAACTATTGTATTCTCTAACGAAATATCAATATTGTATATTTGATTTTTATCATCCTGCTCAGTTGACTCCGAAGTACGAAAAAACATTTTGCTTCGATAACGATTTTCCTGCCCTTTTGGAAGACGTTCCAAGCCCACCGAAATCTGACGACCCATTATTTTGCATGGATTCGGCAAGAGGAAAATGCAAAGTGATGTGCTTTCATCCTAAATCTAATGTCACTATAGCCCTTATGAACCCGAGCGAAATAGTTGAAGTCATCAAACAGTAAGTTTATTTGCTGCTTTTTATCTTATTCGGGGTATCCAGGGTTTCTAAGGGAAAAAATTTAAATTTGAAGGTTTTCCAGGTCAATAAATCAAGTTCTTCAAAGTTTCATTTTTTGTAAATCATGAAATAATACATCAATAAATCAATAAATGAAATAACGATGCTATACATACGAAAAAAATGAGCCATTCCATTCTTTATTGGCTAACAATTTCTGTACTGCTGCATTTTGTTAAAATGTTTAGTAATATAAATTATTAAGAAATTATTGACTTTTTAGAAATATTAAATGCTACTTTCAAGGTTATTTTAGAATTTAATATTTTTCAAATTGTCACTTAACCCCAACTTATGATGTCAAACATTTCGAAGTTCAAAATAATATTTGCAAGTCACTAACCAATTTTAGGTAATTAATATTGAAAACTTTTTAATTCTTTGAAGGAATTTATAAATTTTTAAAATCCTAGAAATCTTTTGAAATCTTCCTGAAATTGTTGTGAGATCTTTGAAATCTTTTGAAATCTTCTAAAATCTTTTGAATTCTTTTTAAACCTTTATAAATATTCTGAAATATTTTTGAAATATTTTAAAACCATTCCAAATCTTTAAAATCTTTATGAGATCTCTTAAATCGTTTGAGACCTTTTGAATAATTCTCAATTTTTTTCAAACTTTTAGAAATTTCTGAAATCGCGCATTTCTAAAACCTTTTAAATCTTTCTTTGAAATCCTTGAATTGAAATCTTTGTGAGATCTTTGAAATCTTTTAAAATTGTCCAAAATCTTTTGAAACCTTTTGAAATATTTTTAAGTCTTCTAAAATCAATTGAAATCTTCTAATATCTTTTGACATCTTCGGAAATCTGACGTGCATGCCGTTGTGAAATCTTTGAAATCCATGAAATATTTGTGAGATAATTTAATTCTTTTTGAATCTTTTGAAGTCTTTGAAATCTTTCTGAAATGTTTGTGAAATCTTTTGAACTATTTTTAATCTTTGTGAAATCTGATGTACATGTCTTTTTGAAATCTTTCTAAAATCGTTGTAAAATCTTTTGAAATCTTTTGAAGTCTTTGAAATTTTTGGAAATATTATAAATCTTTGTGAAATCTTTGAAATCCGATGTACATGCCTTTTTGAAATCTTTCCAAAATCTTTGTGAAATCTTTTGAAAATCGTTTGAAATCTTTTGAAGTCTTTGAAATCGTATGTACACTCATTTGTGAAATCTTTTGAATCTTTGTGAAATCTTTTGAAATCTCCTAAAATCTGTTGACACCTTTAGAAATCTTTGAAATCTTTTTGAAATTTTTTTGAAGTCTTTGAAATCTCTCTGAAATGTTTGTGAAATCTTTCGAAATCTTCTGAAATCGTTTGAAATCTTCTAAAATCTGTTGACACATTTAGAAATCTTTTTAAAATCTTTTGAAGTCTTTGAAATCTCTCTGAAATGTTTGTGAAATCTTTCGAAATCTTCTGAAATCTTTTGAAATCTTCTAAAATCTTTTGAGACCTTTAGAAATCTTTGAAATCTTTTTAAAATCTT
>CAKNYM010052059.1:320018-349770 GCA_932195095.1 Andricus curvator
TTTTGAATCTTTGTGAAATCTTTTGAAATCGTTGTGAAATCTTTTGAAATCTTCTAAAATCTGTTGACACCTTTAGAAATCTTTGAAATCGTTCTGAAATGTGTGTGAAATCTTTTGAAATATTTTAAATCTTTGAAATCTGATGTGCATGCCTTTTTGAAATCTGTTTAAAATCTTTGAAGTCTGATCTTTTAAAAATCGTTTGAAATCTTCGAAGTCTGATGTACACGTCTTTGTGAAATCTTTTGAATTTTTGTGAAATCTTTCTGAAATGTTTGTGAAATCTTTGTGAAATCTTTAAAATCTGATGAAAATGCCTTTTTGAAATCATTCTAAAATCGTTGTGAAACATCTGATGTACACGTCTTTGTGAAATCTTTTGAATTATTGTGAAATCTTTATGAAATCTTCTAAAATTTTTGGTACCTTTAGAAATCTTTTTGAGAGGTTTTTAAAATATTTTGAAATATTTTAAGTCTTTGTGAAATCTGATGTACATTCCTTTTTTAAATCTTTCTAAAATCTTTGTGAAATCTTTTGAAAACCGTTTAAAATCCTTTGAAATCGTTTGAAATTTTTTGAATTTTTATGAAATCTTTTGAAATCTTTGTGAAATCTTCTAAAATCGTTTAAAACATTTAGAAATGTTGAAATCTGACGTGTATGCCTTTGTGAAAATTTTGAAATCCTTGAAATATTTTTGAGATCTTTTAAATCTTTTTATATTTTCTAAAATCTTTGGAATCTTTGAAATCTGATGTAGGGGAGACCACCCTACAATAGATAATAATCCTACAGTAGATAATCAATAATTTAAAATACCAATATATGTAAAACAATTAATTTAATTTAATTAATAGTTAGGACTATGTGTTAATAAATTGAAATTATAAATAATTATTTTATGTATATTTGTGCTTTTAATTAACGATTATCTACTGTAGGTTCATTAGCTACACTGTAGATGTCTTGGGACCTATAAGAGTCTCCACGAATTTTTTTGTTTGAAAAAAAAGGTGTTTTCACAAGGAATCATCGTATAGATATTTGAAAAAAAATTAAAAGGGAAGTAATTCACGAAAAATTGAATCAAACCTTTTTTTTTAACTTTTTTCCAGGCAAATTATTTTTTTTAAATGATTGTATCATATTCTTAAAATATATCATTTTATCTCTGACATGTTCATGTTTGATCAAAATCTAATTAGCGTTTCCAGAAATATCGATAATTAAAAAAAATGTAACCTCAAAATTCAACACGGCGTAACTTCCGTAATTTTGAAAATTTTCGAAAATCCTTTGGGGCCGAAATTTCTCCTTATAGCATTATATTTTTACGAAGTTTTATTAAAATCGAACAACCACCTACAGACCCTGATATTTCTGACGTGTACTGCCCCACATTAAAATGTTTGTAACATTTTTTGTGAGATTTAAAAATGTTTGTAACATTTTTTGTAATCTTTGAAATCTTTGTGAAAACTTCTAAAATCTTCTGAAATCTTTTCAACTCTTCTAAAATCTTTTGATACCTTTTAGACCTTTAAATCTTTTTAAATCTTTTCAACCCTTTTGAAGTCTTTGAAATCTTTCTGAGATCTTTTGAAATTTTTTGAAAGCTTTGAAATCTGGTTTAATGCGTTTGTGAAATCTTTTGAAATCTTGTGAAATATTTGAAATGCTTGAAATCTTTTGAAAGCTTTGAAATGCTTGTGAAGTCTTTGAAATGATTGTGAAATCTTCTAAAATATTTATTAATCTTTTGAAATATTTTAAAATCCTTCTGAAATCTTTGTGAAATCTTTTGAAACCGTTTAAAATTTCTGAAATATTTCTAAATCTTTGAAATTTTTGTGAATCTTTTGAAATCTTTGAAATATTTTGAAATCAAGAAATTCGTCCCTCGAAAATTCTAATCCTGAAACTGAATTAAAATCGACATTTTTAACTAATAATTTTTATAATTTGTAAGCTGTACATCACAAAAAAGGTGTACTTTAAAATTCGGTACCACATCTTAAATATGAAAATACTATAGGATTATAAGCAAAGAATTTAAAAAAAATCAAATTCAAGGTTCTCATGAAAAATTCAAAGAGATTTCCAGGTTTTCAACGTTAAAAAAATGCAAGGCCCTGCTTGTTGTTAGCTAAATTGGTAGAATCTAAAATCGAGATTGTTTAATTTGATTTATAAGGTGGATTAACGAGATGTTGGATTTGGGGAGGAAATGGACCTGGGTTCAGATATTCGAGAATAGAGGAGCCCTAATGGGATGCAGCAATTCTCATCCTCACTGTCAAATTTGGGCAAGTTCCTATTTACCAAATGAAGCCCAAGCCAAGGACAGGTTACTCTCTGCTTACTATCGTAAAAAAGGAAACCCTCTTCTTATCGATTATATGCAGAAGGAACTTTTAAAAAAGGTTCGAATCATTTCTACATAGAAAAACTATTGTAAAGGAAATTAAAAGATGGAAATTAAATCAATCTTTAATTTATATAATAATTTTTTTTCCAAAGGAACGAATTGTAATAGATCATCGAGATTGGCTCGTAGTTGTGCCATTTTGGGCAGTCTGGCCTTACGAGACCATGATCCTGCCAAAAAAACAAGTTCAGAGAATGCAAAATTTGACTAAAGACCAGCAAGAATCGCTTGCAGTTGTCATGAAAAAACTCTGCACTAAATACGATAATCTCTTCGAGTGTTCATTTCCATATTCAATGGGATGGCATGGTAATAATCACTGCTCTTCAGATTATCCTTTCTACATAATTCCGTTTCAAGAATTCTTGTAAAAATGGAATATAATCTTTTTCTTATTAATTTCAGGTGCACCAACTGGGCCAGACTCGAATAAAGATTACAGTTACTGGACCTTTCATGGAATTTATCTTCCCCCTTTGCTACGATCAGCAACAATAAAAAAACATATGGTGGGATATGAACTTTTAGCTCAATCCCAGCGCGATTTAACTCCCGAACAAGCAGCCGAAAAAATGCGAAGTCTTTCTGACCTTCATTACAAACATCCCGAAACTAGTATCTATCCTGACGAAGAAAACTAAGATATTATTTGTAATACGTGAAATTTGTGCAATCATAGTCAGATGTGTAATTTCATTCTAAAATAGGGTGACACAGATCCGTCAATAGTTATAGAAAAAATTAATATATACGAAATAGAAAAGAGTTTATTTATAAGCAAAATATGTCAACAATATGTATAAAAAGTTGAGTTTAATGTCAGATGTAATCTAAAAGGTATAGAGAAAATATACAAACTATACAAGAGGAAAGTTTTTTTTTCTTGTTAGTACACCGGAAACCTCAGGTCAATTTTTGTCGCCCAGGCATGAAGACCACCAACGATATCTTTGATTTCTAATTTATCAGTTAGCAAATCTTGCAAAATTCTCACTGCCTTTTGTGAATCGTTTCCCCTCCGGCACAGAACGAAAACTGCAAGAAATTTGAGCACTTTAATTTTTTTTAATAGATTCTTAATTTTATTTATCTGTTAAAGTAAAATAAGTACGAACCATTCGAGATATCAGATCCAATTTTTTCAATCTCACTTTTAATCCTGTTGAGACTGCTTTCTTTGCCAATATCACTGATTGGAATGTTAATCGACTTCTCCAGTCGACAAATTTCAAACTCTTCGGGAGAGCGAACATCTATCAAAACATGAGACTTTCCAAATGCTATTTCTTGATATTCATCTACTGTTATTCTTTCGTAGTTTTTCAAAACTTTTAAATTCGGATTTTTATCTACTGCTTTCGCCCCGCAAAATTGTTCGTAGTCTATTAATTCGCATTTCTCGGCGCTTTGCCCGCAGTAAAGACAATCTGGATTTTTGGGACGTAAGCGAATATTTCTGAATGTAGTTTCTAATCCATCAAACAATAAAAGTCGACCAGAAAGAACGCCTGGTATATTTAGAATTATTTTTATCGCCTCCTGCGCTTGTAGGACACCTATCACTCCCACAACTGAAAAACCAAGAGTTTCAGTATTTTAAGTAGGTTTAATCTAAATGAGATTTTATACAGTGTTGGATAAGTTACTTTTTTTTTAAATAAATAGTTATAGTTACGTTACTTGGCGGAAAAAGGTAACTAGTTACAGTTACGTTACTAAAAACGTTACCTAAAAAGTTACTTTTTTTACTTCCTTAATTTTACAGTTTAAAAATCAAAATAACTATAAGATGATCATTCATAAAAACTTAATTAAAAAAAAAGGCATTAGTTAAAGTAAGATTTTCCAGTCACATTTTTTAATCAAGCATTTGTATTTTTATCCAAGAAATATGAAAATTTTTTTTAACGAAAAAAATGAATTTTCAAGCCAAAAGAACGAATTTCCAACCAAGTAGTTAATTTTCGTCAAAATTTGGACTTTCTACCAAATTACTTAAATTTTTAACAAAATACATGAATTTTCAACCAAATGGTTGAATTTTTATACCAAAAGTATTAATTTCCATTAAAAAAGTTAATTTTCAACCAAATAGTTGAATTTTCTACCATTTTCAAACCATAAAGACTAATTTCCAACGAAAAAGTAAATTATTAACCAAATAGTTGAATTTTCTAGCATTTTTAAACCAAAAAAACGAACTTTCTACAAAAGAGTTAAATTTCCGACAAAAAAGTTAATTTTCGACCAAATTTAGACTTTCTACCAAAATACTTAAATTTTTAAGAAAATAAATGAATTTTCAACCAAATGGTTGAATTTTCATACCGAAAATATTAATTTACAACAACAAAATTAAATTTCCAACAAAACAGTTGAATTTTCTACAACTTTCAAACCAAAAAGACGAATTTTCAAAAAAAGAGTTAACTTTTCAACAAAAAAGAAAATTTTCAACCAAATAGTTAAATTTTCTAGCATTTTAAAACCGAAAAGACGATTTTTCTACAAAAGAGTTAAATTTCCGACAAAAAAGTTAATTTTCGACCAAATTTAGACTTTCTACCAAAATACTTAAATTTTTAAGAAAATAAATGAATTTTCAACCAAATGGTTGAATTTTCATACCGAAAATATTAATTTACAACAACAAAATTAAATTTCCAACAAAACAGTTGAATTTTCTACAACTTTCAAACCAAAAAGACGAATTTTCAAAAAAAGAGTTAACTTTTCAACAAAAAAGTAATTTTTCTACCAAATAGTTGAATTTTCTAGTATTTTCAAACCAAAAAGACGAATTTTCTACAAAACAGTTAAATTTCCGAAAAAAAAAAGTTAATTTTCGACCAAATTTGGACTTTCTACCAAAATACTTAAATTTTTAAGAAAATACATGAATTTTCAACTTAATAGTTGAATTTTCTACAATTTTCAAACGAAAAAAAATAATTTTCAACAAAACAGTTAACTTTCTAACAAGAAAGTAAATTTTTAACCAAATAGTTGAATTTTCTAGCATTTTAAAACCAAAAAGACGAATTTTCTACAAAAGAGTAAAATTTCCGACAAAAAAATTAATTTTCGACTAAATTTGGACTTTCTACCAAAATACTTAAATTTTTAACAAAATACATGAATTTGCAACCAAATAGTTGAATTTTCTACAATTTTCAAACCAAAAAAACTAATTTCCAACCAAACAGTTAAATTTCTACGAAGAAAGTAAATTTTCAACCAAATAGTTGAATTTTCTAGCATTTTAAAACCAAAATGACGACTTTTCTACAAAAGAGTTAAATTTCCGACAAAAAAGTTAACTTTCGACCAAATTTAGACTTTCTACCAAAATACTTAAATTTTTAACAAAATACATGAATTTTTTTAACAAATGGTTCAATTTTCATAACGAAAATATTAATCTTCAACAAAAAAGTTAATTTTCTACCATTTTCAAACCAAAAAAAAAACTAATTTCCAACAAAACACTTAGATTTCTAACAAAAAGTATATTTTCAACCAAATAGTTGAATTTTACAGCATTTTCAAACTAAAAAGGCGAATTTTCAACAAAACTGTTAAATTTCCAACAAAAAAGTAAGTTTTCAACCAAACAACTGAATTTTTAACAAAGCAGGTAAACTTTCAAACAAGTAGTTACATTTTCCACCAGAAAAGACAAATTTAAAAAAAAAAGCTGAACCCTCTACAGAAATTTTTTTGCCAAAAGAGATGAATTTCCCAACCAAAATCAACAATTTACAAAAAAAAAAATGAAGAGTTGAATTTTCAACAAAAATATTCGTTATTTTTCAACCAATTAGTTGAACTGTTTACCAAATAGTTGAATTCGACTAAAAAAGACGAATTTCCAACCAAATAGCTGAATCCTCAACCAAATCAAATTAATTTTTTATCAAAATAGTTGAATTTTCAACCAAAATAAATTAGATTTTTAACCAGAAGAGATCAATTTTCAAACGAAAAAGTCGAATTTCGAAACAAGAAAGAAAAAATTGTCCACTGAATTGTTGCATTTTCAAGCCAAGAAGACGAATTTTCTACAAAACAGTTGTATTTTCAAATGGTAAAAATGAATTTTCAACAAAAAATTTTAATTTTAAACTTTAATTTTAAATCAATCACTGTTGAATTTAACCAAAAAAGATGAATTGTCAAGAAAATAGCTGAATCCTCAACTAAAAGAGATTAATTTTCTACTCATAACTGACCAATAAACCTTTCTTAATAGGAGATGATATCAAAAAACACAAAGTAACTTCAAAGTAACTAAAATTAAAGTTCCAAGTTACTGCAAAAATCGTAACTAAGTTACAAGTTACTTTTTTAAAAAGTAACGGCCAACGGCCATACCACGCTGAAAAACCCAGTTCTCGTCAGATCACTGAAGTTAAGCAGCCTTGGACGCGGTTAGTACTTGGATGGGTGACCATTCAAGAATACTGACATGAGTGCTGTTGGCACATCGTGGGTGTGGTGAGCCCACACTTGTAGTTATTTATAACTACAAGAAAAACCTAGAAACACTACCCGAATCGGGTAGTGTCACGCCTACCCTGAAAGGGAAATGGTTTAATGGTATAAAAAACGAAGTCACCCTAAAAGTTACAAATAACGTAACTTTTCAGTAACATAGTTCCTTGTAACACGTTACTACCCAACTCTGATTTTATATTTCAAATAAGATTTAATTTAAATAAAAAGTCATTATACCTGCACCGAGAATACCACCATCGCTACAATTTGTTACAGCTTGAGGAGGTGGTGGTTTTGGAAATACGCATCTGTAGCAAGGCCCATTGTAATTATAAACTGTAAGTTGTCCTTCAAACTTTAAAGCTGATCCAGATATCAGAGGTTTTCCACTAATGACACAAGCATCATTTAACAAATATCGTGTAGCTACATTATCAGTGGCATCCAATACGACATCAAAGTTCTTTATAATGTTCAAGGCATTGTCACTTTTGATTTGTATTTTGTAGGGAGTAACTTTTACACTGCTGTTGAGCCTAAAACATATTTTAAAAACAGATCATCAGATATAAGTCATAACCTTTTTTATATACCTTCAGGCCTCGGACTCATTCGAGATATTCAAAATAGTGTCAATAGGGTCAATAGTAGCATAAATTTGGCAAAATATTGTCATGCAATTTTTTAAATATTAAATCGAGGCGTTAACTTTTTTTGAAATACCCCAAAAGCTTTAACGTCCGTTGAAATACTTTAGAACCAGCGATTTTTTATATTTTTGGTCTCAAAATGATCATGCCAGGTGTCCAGCGATTATTAGGAACGAAATTCAAGGTTTTCTTCAGGTTTTCCAGGTCAAGAAGCCATGTTTTTCCTGGTCTCCTTTTTTACAACAAATAATGAAATAACCGTTTGTTACAGATGTAAAAAATGAGCCATTTCATTTTTTTATTGATCCACTATTTTGAAAGAAAGCAGAACCATAAATAAACAAATTCTTAATTTTTTGCGAACATAAGCCGTCTTTGAAATCCTTGAAATCTTTGTGCAATCTTCGAAATCTTTTGAAATCTTTGTGAATTCGTTGAAATCTCTTGAAGTACTTCAAATCTTTGTGAATTTTGAAATTACTGCGAAATCTTTTGCAATCTTTTTAAATTTTTGTAAAATATTTGAAACCTTTAAAATCCTCGAAAACTTTGAAATCTTTGTGAAATTGTTTCAAATTTTTTGAAATTTTTATGAAACCTTTGAAAAATTTGTGAAAGCTTTCTTTAATCGTTGTTTGTGAAATCTCTTGTGTTCGTTTGAAATCATTGAAAACTGCTTTTGTTGAAACCTTTTGAAACAGTTTAACATCATTGCAATATTTGTGAAATCTTTCTAATTCGTTTGAAATCATTGAAATATTTGAAATCGTTTAAAATCTTTGATGTCTGTGAAATCTGGTGTATTATGCCCTTTTTGAAATCTTTGAAATCTTTGAAATATTTGTGAAATCTTTCTGAAATCTCTTGTATTCATTTGAAATCATTAAAATATTGTTAATATGTGTAAAATCTTTGAAAATCTTAGAAATCTGGAAATCTTTGGAAATGTTTGAAATCTTGGTGAAATATTTGAAATCTGGTTTACACGCCTTTTTGAAATCTTTGAAATCCTTGCAATCTTTATGAAATGTTCGAAATGTTTGAGAAATTTTTGTGAGATTTTTGAAATCTTTGTCAAATACTTTGAAATATATGTGAAATTTTTCTTACACCTTTGTTTGTGAAATCTTTTTTATTCGTTGTAATTATTGAATTATTTGAAATCTTTTCAAATCTTCTCCAATGTCTTGAAACCCTTTGAAATCATTGAAATCTTTTGAAAGTTTTAAAAGCTTTGTGAAATTGTTGTGAAATATTTGAAATCTGGTGTACATGCATTTTTTAAATCTTTTAAATCTTTGTCAAATGTTTTGTAATATGGTGTACTTTCAAAAACCGAGTGTTGAAAGAAACCCTTGAAAAATCCGTTATATTTCCATGGAGACGAAATAAAAAACTTATAGAATTATTCACAATATTAAAGTCTGTTCATTGCAACCTATAAAATAATTTGTAAAGTCTACAAAAATGCCTAGAAATCTCTTTATTTATTTTGTAATGAGCAAAAGATAAATTATATCTTGATAAATAAAATACTTTTCAGTAGCAATATTTCTGCTAAATGAGATGTTTCTTTCATAATAGACTAAAAGATTTAAATTACTTTTCGCATTTCAATAAAATAATTGTTTTAAAAGAAAAAAATTTAATTTCCAGGTTTTCAAGGTTAAAAAAATCAAGGAGAATTCCAGATTTTCAAGGTTTTTGAGGTCGCTGGATACCCTTTCATTAAGAAGAAAAACGAGAAAACAAGCCCTTTTGGGTTGAAGTCAATCCAAGCCCATAGTATCGTATAATAAAACTTCTAAATTGCTTCTGAAAAAATCAACCTTTTGAGGGCGACCTTCACCGCCTCCACTTTTGGTGTGCCAATATCTGCTGATGAAAATAATATTTGTCTGTGAAGATTGTTAATCTCGATATCATCGTAATCAACTATTCCAATGTGTCCGATTCCCGCTCCTGCTAAATATAATGCTGATGGACAACCAAGACCTCCAGCTCCCACGATAAGAACTGACGCATTTTTCAAACGGACTTGTCCTGCAAAGAGAATTATAATTAAATATTTCGAATCGTAAATTCGTACAAGACTAGCCTCGATTAAATTCAATTCAAAATGTTTGAAATATTTCTGAAATCTTTCTGAAATATTTTGTATTCATTTGAAATTATTAAAATATTTGTAATCTGTGTAAAATTTTTTGAAATCTTAGAAATTTTTTTTGTTGGAAATTAGTTTTTTTTTTGTTTGGAAATGGTAGAAAATTCAACTATTTGGTTGAAAATTCTTCTTTTTGGTTTGAAAGTTGTAGAAAATTCAACTTTTTTGTTGGAAATTTAATTTTGTTGTTGTAAATTAATATTTTCGGTATGAAAATTCAACCATTTGGTTGAAAATTCATTTATTTTCTTAAAAATTTAAGTATTTTGGTAGAAAGTCCAAATTTGGTCGAAAATTAACTTTTTTGTCGGAAATTTAACTCTTTTGTAGAAAATTCATCTTTTTGGTTTAAAAATGCTAGAAAATGTAACTATTTGGTTGAAAATTAAATTTTTTGTTAGAAATGTAAGTGTTTTGTTGAAAATTCGTCTTTTTGGTTTTAAAATGGTAGAAAATTCACCTATTTGGTTGAAAATTAAGTTTTTTGTTGAAAATTAATATTTTCGGTACGAGCATTCAACAATTTGGTTGAAAATTCATGTATTTTGTTAACAATTTAAGTATTTTGGTAGAAAGTCTAAATTTGGTCGAAAATGAACTTTTGTGTCGGAAATTTAACTCTTTTATAGAAAATTCTCGGTTTTGGTTTAAAAATGCTAGAAAATTCAACTACTTAGTTGAAAATTGATTTCTTTGTTGGAAATTTAACTCATTTATAGAAAATGCGTCGTTTTTGGTTTAAAAATGGTAGAAAATTCAACTATTTGGTTGAAAATTTACAATTTTGTTCGAAATTAGTCTTTTTGGTTTGAAAATGGTAGAAAATTCAACTATTTGGTTAAAAATTAACTTTTTTGTTGAAAATTAATATTTTTGGTATGAAAATTCAACTATTTGGTTGAAAATTCTAGCATTTTGTTAAAAATTTAAGTATTTTGGTAGAAAGTCCAAATTTAGCTGAAAATTAATTTTTCTGTTGGAAATTTAACTCTTGTTTAGAAAATTCGTCTTTTTGGGTTTAAAATGCTAGAAACTGTAACTATTGGTTAAAAATTCATGCATTTTGTTACAAATTTAAGTAATTTGTTAGAAAGTCCAAATTTGGTCGAAAATTCACTTTTTTGTCGGAAATAAAACTCTTGTAGAAAATTCGTCTTTTTGGTTTGAAAATGGTAGAAAATTCACCTATTTGGTTGAAAATTAACTTTTCGGTTGAATATTAATATTTTCGGTATGAAAATTCAACTATTTGGTTGATTCTACACTGTTCATGTTTTGAATAAAATCTGTATTCGGAGTGAAAAATTAATTTCAATAGTTTTTGTGTAAAACGTTTTTTTCATTCCCAATAATAGAGATTAGATTCAAAACAGGAAGAGGCCCTAATTTTGCCTAACTAAATTATTATACAGCAGTAAGATTTACGAACCTTTCACACTAATTTCAGGTAAAAGAATTTGCCTACTGTATCTGGCAATTTCTTCATTGTTTAAACCATTATCTTGCAATATTTGTTTTTCACGTTTTAGCTCTGCAAGGCGAGTTTCTTTTTCTAACAAAAGCTTTTGTAAAGACCGGATTTCTTCAATCAAACGTTCCTCTTCCATTATAATATTATATCATACAAATATGCGTTTTATTCAATTTTAGTAACAAAAGCACTTCGATCACAAACCACGTTTTTAAAATGAAATTGTCTATTGAAAACAACAAAAATAGCCTAAAATTTGAACTAGATACGAACACAGAATAAAAAAGATTCAGTTTCTAACTGCAGGTTTAAAAAAATCTTCATGTTCCAACGAGACGACATATCTGGGAATTCGATTTAAAATACAAGACAATACTCTCTAACGTGGGAAATATTAAATCGAGTATTTGACAAGTTTTTCTAAACTTTAAAAAAAGTACGGACACGATTACCCTACGATAGTCGTGGAAAGTTGGAAAAATAGAAATCACTTTGCACGAAAATTGAAAAACATCATCACCATATGGTGAAATAATAAAAACATGTAAAAACATCTGATCATGATCCAATTCACTCATGGTCTAGCCAAACAACGTCCCATTTTCGTCCAAATCGCGCATACCAGCTCCGCGGCCATGTTGGTTACCATTCAACACAGCCGCCAGCTGTACATTTATTCAATATGGCGGTGTAGCTGGTATCGTTGCTGATTGGCTGCAATTTTTTTTACTTGCGCGTGGCTAGACCTGGTGTGAATTGGATCATGCATCTGATTGCCTTAGCTGTCGTCTGCTAGATGCGCAGCAAAATGCGCAGCAAAATTTGCCTGAATCCCTGTGAATTGAAAGTTTCATGCAACATTGAAAGTTTCATGAAATAATGAAAGGTTTCATTATAACCAAAATAAATCTTCTTATAAATCTTACTTATAATAAATTGATCTTTTGGATTGAAAAGTCAACTATTTGGTTACAAATTCATTTCTTTTGTTGAAAATGTGATATTTTTACTTGAAATGTTTAAAATTTCAATTTAAATTAAATTAAATTATATTTAAAATGATCAATTAAAAATTACATTAAAAATTAAATTGAAGTTAATATATTAACTTCAATTTAATTTTTTATTTTATATATATTAAATTCAAATTGAATCGCTTTAAATTTTCACTGAAAAATTAGAGAATTTTTACTAATTTATCATTAAAAAAAGCGGATTTATATCTAAGAATGCATTCAATAATTATGATATCACTAAAAAATGTATACTGATACAAACGTTTAGAGAACCACATAGTTATATTTTTAACTAAACAAAAAAATTAAATTTCTACCAAATGAGATGAATTTTCAAACAAAAAATGCGAATTTTCAATAAAAGATTTGAATTTTCAAGCAAAAAAGATTCATCGGTAAAAAAATCGCTGATTACTGAACAAAATAGTTGCATTTTCAACGAAAAACGATTTTTCAGTCAAAATAAATAACAAAAGGTTCAACCAAGTAGTTGAATTTTCTGCCAAAATGATTAATTTTCTATACCAAAAAAGAACAATTTTCAAAAAAAAATTAAATTTTCAACCAAAGAGATCAATTTTCAACTTATATGGTAAATGTTTAACTATATTAGTTAAATTGTCAGTCAAAAAGATTAATAATTTTCAACAACAAAAAAACAACTGATTTTCAACAAAATAGTTACATTTTTCATCAAACAGATGAACTTTCAACTTATATGTATGATGATTCTTCAACTGTACCACCGAAAAAAGTAATTTTTTAAAAAGTAGTTTAACTTTAAACCAGAAGTTTTATTTTCCACCAAAACGATTTTTCAGTGAAAAGAAATAATAACAAAAATTCAAACAAATTGTTTAATTTTTAAGCCAAGAAGACGAATTTTACACAAACCAGTCGAATTCTTTACCCAAAAATATGAATTTTTAACAAAAATGGTAATTTTCAACCAGTAGATGAATTTTTTGCCAAGAGGATTAATTTTCTGCTAAAAAAGATTAATTTTCTACCAAAAAAGACAAATTTTCAAAAAAACTAGTTGCATTTTCGAGCAAAGAGATAAATTTTCAACATAACTGAATTAGTTAAATTTTCAGTCAAAAAAATTAATTTTAAACAAAAAAAAAACAAATTTCCAAAATAGTTACATTTTTAACCAAACAGATGAACTTTCTTCAACTGGACCACAAAAGAAAATGAATTTTGAACAAAGTAGTTTAAGTTTTAACCAGTAGTTTGATTTTCAAACAAAAAAGATGAATTCTAAAAAAATGTAATAGTTGATATTTCAACCAAAAAATATTAATGCTTAAAAAAAATTTTCACAATATTAGAAATTTCAACCAAAAAATATTTTTATTTTAAATAATCAGAAACAGTGAAATTCATCCAAAAAGACGAATTTTCAGCAAAATGGCTGAATCCTCAACCAAAACAAATTAATTTTCAAAACCAAACAGTTGCATTTAAAAAAATGCAATTCCAAATAAAAATTAAAAATTTGCAACTAAGACAGATTTTCTAGTTGAGAAAGAAAAAAATTTGAACCACATTGTGAAATTTTCAAGCCAAAAAGATGAATCTTCATCTAAAAAAATTAATTTTTTACAAAGTTGTTCAACTTTCAATTTATTTATACTTAGGTGGGAAATAAGAATAAGGTGCCTACGATAAATAAATAGAAATTTCAATTTATTTCTAATAATTTAAAAATATTCGCTTTGAAAACTAGAAATTTTGCTTAGAAAACTGGAAATTTTGCTTAGAAAATAAAGTTAATTTTCCACTGGACATTTTTTGATTTCAGATTATTATACACTTTTTAAATTCGGACTTCACAAAGTGTTGATACTAGATTCAATATTTATATTAATTTATATTAATATATTTGCTTTTTTCGAAAAACCAGACACTACGCGGAATTCCTGCCACCGCGAAAACCCTTCCGGAAAACCGAACATTTTTCAAAGTGCCTTTTAAAAATATTAATCTGAAATTATGAAATCTTAGTGCAAAAATTGAGTGTTCCGCAGATTTCGCCATTTTTTTGTACTCCGGACCCTAACCTCAAAATTGATTTGCCTAATTTTATACTCAAGCTCAATATAAATAACCTAAATACTAGTCACTACATCTTCGTTAAATACTTATAGGACCTACTCCTGTTTTGAATCATCTCTGTATTCGAAGTGAAAAATTTGCTATAATTTCAATACATTTTGTATAAAATGATTTTTTCGCATGTTCGGGTTCGATTCCAAAAAAAGAAATTGTTTTGCACAAAAAGTATTGAGAGTAGCACATTTTTCACTCTAAATACAGACTCGATTCAAAACAGGAATAGGCCCTAAGTACCAAATAAAGATTTAATTCTAGTATTTATGGAGTAAAATGAGGAAATCAATTTTGAGGTTAGGGCGTGTTCCAACGGTTCCAAATTTTCCCGCTTTAATGCTTGAAACGTTTCCAATGTTTCATGAAACTTTTCATTTGGCGAAAGTTTCGCGAAACTTTACAACCCTATGAAGTTGCCATTCTGCCTGAATTTCCCGTAAGCGTAACAAAGCCTATATAAAGCTATATAACCACCACCCGTATCTCTAGTTGGCTTGTCATGTCTTGGTCTTGTCAGTAGTGCGCCTTTCATCCTCAGTGATCTTTGTCACTTCCTTTCTATAATATTTACGTCTGTGTTGGCGTGGTGGCGATTAACATGTACTATGTACGCATATCCATGGTCAGCTGAGATCATTCGAAATCTCGCAATTCAGAATTACGCATTCGAAAATGCTGACTTTTTGAAATCTCACGCGTGTTTGCCAATTCCCGTATATTTGAGAATCCTTTAAAATGGTGGAACCAATTTTTGATTATCAATTTCGCCTGATACTGATTGGCGACAGCACAGTTGGAAAAAGCTCTCTCCTGAAATACTTCACCGACGGCAAGTTCGCCGAGGTACGTACGCAGTGCTTTTTTTGTCTTCTGCTCTCGTGAAATATTTTAGAACGCGTCCTCATTTTCCTGACATTCACGGGAAAACACGAGATAGTGTCGCGACATTTTATAAAATTAATGTTAACTAGTTGTCAACTACATTTGTTGCTTTTAAGATTGATGAATCATTTTAATGCAGAACGTCGCATTTTGCGTCTAGGCAAGCAGGCTGTTGCCAGAGTAACGTTTACGTTATGATAATGGAATTAATAGATCAATCAAAAATTAAAAAGAATAAAATATTTGTGCTTGTATTTATGCTGCATGAATTATACTGAAGCTGTGCTATAAGACGACAGAGTAGAATTCACAAGACAGTGCTTTATTTATGTACGTTTTTTCGCAAGCAGAATGCAATTACACAAACAATTAAACGCAGAAAAATAAGCGAAGTAGTCTCTATTTTCGACTGTGTGTAACTGTGTTTACTGTTTAATCACAAAAGGAGTACATAAAAACGACACACAAAAGATATTTTTTTGGACTAGTAATATTCTGCGTAAAATTCCTTTTCAAGTGTTTAATTTTAGTTTTGTGTTGAAGGAACAGCATTTTTAGGTTTCAGGGCCAATTTGTTTCTTGAAAAAATGTTTTCCACTAAATGACCTTGTTATCGAATTTATAATTCAAAGGAATCTGGTGTAACTCCGTTAATAAACATAGAAAAATACATTTTCCTCATTCCAGGGTGCACAGTCTTCTTTTTTTCTTAGTTTTCCCTTTGTTTTCAAATTCCCCGTTTTCCCCTTTTCTCTTTAAATATACGATATTTGAAAATACAATATTTGAATTGCACGGAAAATTCTCTGAAATTAGTAAGTGTACCCATTATTGAATAATATTTAAAGCAATTATAGCATTTAAATGAATTATTTATGAATTAATAAGGTACCAATAACATTACAAAATATGTAGTACTTTTTAAATAAGTATTATATAAATATTATTACTTGAGCAATTTTTAATTTGAGTTTAAGAGCACTGAAGATTAGGGTGGAGTGAAAATGCTGAAACAAATTAAATCGTTGGAGCTGAGCGGGAAAAAAACTTTTGGGTTGGCATTCGACAAAAGTGAAAAAAATTTTAATCGGTAAAATTTAACGATTTCAAATTCAAAATAGTTCCTATTGGTTCAAAAATTATGACGAATTTGTTATATTTACAGCTTTTACTATTGAACAATAATAAAAAATTACGCAATTTAAGAATACATTTTTTGCGCAGTAACAATTTTTTTTAAATGTGCAAAAACATGTTTTTTTGGATTGAATCATATCCACCCATTAAAAAAAATGTTGGATATGTCGAACCTGAAAGTTATTCAACTTCAATCAAACATTTTATCATTTTTCTTTTTCGGAAAAAAACTTTTGTCATGATTTAGGCCATTTAGGGTTTTTAAGATTTCATGTGTTTTGCGATTTTGGAAAGTTATATACACCACGAAAAAAAATGTTTCCCATGAATAAAAAATAATAACATGTTCCTTTGATTCAAGCTGAAGAAATTTCAGGTTATAATTAATCCAAAAAACCTGTTTTTGTACATTTTCAAACAATTTTAAATAAAAAATTTTTAATTATAAATTTAAAAAAGAGAACAGAAGATATTAACCAATTTCAAAATTTTTTCTTCACTTGCTTTGGATGTCGGACCACAAATTATTATCCCTCAGCTCAAACGATTCGATTAATTTTAGCATTTTTACTTCGCTCTACTGAAGAGTGTGGTTTTAAATTTTTATTGAAAGTATTAATCATATTAAGGAAGTTATGACAAATCTTGGAAAGAAATATTTATGAGAACGATGTTAAACATATCAAAATTGTGTATTCGATTAATTTTATTTTTTTCTCGGAATTTTTTATATCACTGTGAGTGGATTTCCAACGACCTAAGATATCCAATTTTTAAAATAAATTCTTTAATGGCAGAAATCATTGAAAATTATTTTAAAATATAATATTTCTTATAAAAAGATTGTTAGTGCTTTTCATCATATAAAAATAAATGTGTAATCTTTCCCCTATTTTCCCCTTTTTCGTGAGAAAATCACCCTATTTCCCCTTTTTTGAGCTCCTTTTGCGCTGTGATCCATGTCATTCTTAAATCTGAAACATATTATAAGTTACAGAGTAGGGTAGTAACTTGTTGCAAGGAACTAAGTTATTGAAAAGTTTTAAAAAGTAACTTGTAACTTAGTTACGATTTTTGCAGTAATTTTGAACTTCAATTTTAGTTACTTTGAAGTTACTTTGTGCTTTTTATATATTATCTCCTATTAAGAAAGGTTTATGGGTCAGTTATGGGGAGAAAATTAATATATTTTAGTTGAGGATTCAACTATTTTCTTGAAAAGAAATCTTTTTTGTTTGAATTCAACTGTGATTGATTTCAAATTAAAGTCTTTTTGTTTGAAATAATATCAACTATTATACTTTTCGTTGAGAATTCATCTATTTTGCTTAAAAAGTCATGCATTTTGTTAAAAATTCAACTATTTTATTTCGTTGAAAAGTAACTTTTTTGTGAAAATTCATATTTTCCATCTGAAAATGCAACTGTTTTGTAGAAAAATCGTCTTCTTGGCTGGAAAATGCAAAAATTCAGTGGACATTTTTTCTTGTTTCAAAATTTTTCTTTTTTGTTTCAAAATTGATCTTTTTTTGGTAAAAAATCTCATTTGTTTCGGATGAAAATTCGAATATTTTGATAGAATATTAATCTTATTTAGTGGACGATTCAGCTATTTGTTGAAAATTCGTCTTTTTTTAGTTCAATTCAACTTTATTTGATTTCAATTTAAAATCTTTTTTAATTGAAATAATATCAACTATTATACTTTTCGTTGAGAATTCATCTATTTTGCTTAAAAAGTCATGCATTTTGTTAAAAATTTAACTTTTTTATTTGGTTGAAAAGTAAGTTTTTGTGACAAAATCATATTTTCGGTTTGAAAATGTTTTGTAGAAAACTCGTCTTTTTGGTTTGAAAATTTAACAATTGAATGGACTTTTTTTCTGGTTCAAAATTTTGCTTTTTCGTTTAAAAACGTATCTCTTTTTGTAAACAAATCTAATTTTTGTTGTTTAAAACTCAACTATTTTTATAGAAAATTAACTTGATTTGGTTGAGGATTCAGCTATTTGGTTAAAAATTCGTTTTTTTTGTAGTGTAGAAGATTCATTTATTTGGTTGAAAATTTACTTTTTTGTTGGAAATTTACTGTTTTGTTGGAAATTAGTCTTTTTGTTTAAAAAATGGTAGAAAATTCAACTATTTAGTTAAAGATTAACTTTTTTTTTTGAAAATTAATGTTTTCGGTATGATAATTCAACCATTTGGTTGAAAGTTGATGTATTTTGTTAAAAATTTAAGTATTGTGGTAGAAAATCCAAATTTGGTCGAAAAGTAACTTTAATGTCGGAAATTTAACTCTTTTGTACAAAATTCTTCTTTTTGGTTTGAAAATGCTAGAAAATTCAACTTTTTGGTTTAAAATTAACCTTTTCGAAGGAAATTAAACTCTTTTGTAGAAAACTCGTCTGTTTGGTTTTAAAATGCTAAAAATTCAACTATTTGGTTGAAAATTTACTTTTTTGTTGAAAATGTGACTGTTTTGTTGGAAATTAGTCTTTTTGGTTTGAAAATGGTAGAAAATTCAACTATTTGGTTGAAAATTAATATTTTCGGTATAACAATTCAACCATTTGGTTGAAAATTTATGTATTTTGTTAAGACATGCAAAAATTAATTTTATTTCTACATTTTGTGTATTTGAACTCCATATTAAAATCATACTTTTCAGTTTAATTTCTAGTTTCCTTCGAGAAAACTCAACTAATCTTCGGGATTAACCTAAGTGAAAGAAATATAAACTTACTTTCAGCTTCTAGAGAATCAATACTCATCGGTCTGAGGTTGTAATGTAATAGAAAAAAAAAGAAATAATATCAGAACGACAAAATTGAATGTAATTTGTTTAGAATTAAATCTTACTGAAAAAGCAAACTTTTCATGAGCAGTGTAAAAATGTTTAAACCAATATTAATTATTTTAAGAATTTGTATAAAATTTAAGTATTTTACGATAACCGGCATACGTAACCAAATTTAGGCAACAGCAACGAAAACATGCTTTTCAAATCGCATTTCCGTTAAAAATATACAATAAATCTGTATTAAGTTCTTTAGAAAATTGGACAATGATATCGACAAATAATATTGCTCTTAACAATGACAAATTACCGCATTAATGTACACAAAATGATACATTTGAAACATTTACTATAGAACAAAGTTGTTTAAACAAATACGAATTTGTTACAGAATATTGTAGTAATATCTGAATAACGTAGATATTTAATAATAAGCGAAACATTTTACCGTATGTATTGTAAGAAAAGTAAGAGTTTGAAAAACAAAGAACAGTCTTCCTGGTAATGACTAATTGTCCGATTGAACGTAAAAATCACCTTTAAATTATTAAGTAGGGAAAAATATGGAAACAAATGGAAATTGTTTAAACAGTTGTAAATTATTTTTAAAATTCTTAAAAACATTTCACTTGTCGAATGAAAAAAAAGTATGGCAGGAAAGGGAAAACAGAGCTCAATTGTATCAATTTTGCGCAAAATTAATATTAACCGATTTGCCTCAAATTTGAAGGGATTTTTTTTCCGGGAACCTCAGGAAATGGAGGGGAAAAAATTAACTGGGATGATTTTGGACTACAATATTGAACGTAGATTCCAGTAAGTGAAAATCTCTGTTCATAACAAAGTTCTTTGGCGGATGCTTCACTTGTAAAAAGGACAATATTTGTTAAAATGCAAAAATGGTTTAAATTTTTTTTCTTTAAGCATTAGTAGTTTCTGAATTAAATTATTTATGAAAATTGTTATTCCAGATTCTATAGTTAAGTTTACTATCTTCTTTCCAGAGTGATCGTAAAACTTAATTTTCGAAATTCCCTGACTTTTCCCTGGCAAATGTTTAATTCTCTATGACCATTCATATTTAAAGCCCAGAATTCTAATCTTGTAACATTTTTGATATAAAATCTTATATAAATGGAATAAAAAAATTAAAAATTTTAATTGTTTAAATTGTTCTTTTTTTTTTAATCCGTGACAAATTCAACAAAAAATTGAGAAACAATCTAATTTTTGGTTTTTTGTAAAAATATAGTTATTAGATTTTCAAATAAATCGCTGTCATTGTGTTAATTTGGAACTGTTCGAAGATTTTCCGGGGAAAGGACAGGGAACCTGGCCAGAATCTAGGAATAAAATTTGAATACCTGAATTAGGTCAAAAACTCTCGAAGGTTGAAGAAGAAATTTATATTTGTTTAGTCTGGAACTTGAAGTATAGAAACTACCTGATTTCAAATGGAGCTGGTCATTTTTTTATTGAATATCTTTACTAATAAAATATTTTTTTTACCGTAAATATGAAAAATAATAATGAAAGCATTCTAAAATATTTGAACATTATTATTGATGTCCTTTAGTGAAAGTATTTAAAATAAGTATAGGTATACAAAATATATTTCTGTATGAAATTTTTTTCAATTATTGTTATTTTAAATTCAAACAATAATTTTAGAAACATTAAAAATAATTTTTTTAACAACAATATTTGTTTATTGTATTTTTAATCAATAAATAATATGTATTAAAAAAATTGTTCAAATTGGGGAATTTTCTAGTTCTGATATTTTATAATTCCGCAATTTTCTGTCCGGAATTTTATTATCAATGAATTTTCAAATGTTTTTAATTTGCAGACTGTCGGAAATTTTATTACATATTCAGGAATTTTCAAATTCGGGAATTTTAAAGTTTCAGGAATTTTATTTTTCGGGATTTTTCAGTCGTCCCAAAATTATGTTGAAGAATTTCGGAAGCATATTTCATTTTATCAATCAGAATTATAATTTAAACAAGTTTCAAATAGCATTTTAATTTCTATAAATAATATTTTAAATTCCATAAAAAGAGGAACCTCTGGCTAAAAGACGAAATTCCATTCTTAATATTCACACGACGATTGAAAAATCCCGAAAATAATATTCCCGACACAGTAAAATTCCCGCATTATAAAATTCCCGAATTGGAAAACTCCCGAATAATAAAATTCCCGAATTACCAAATTCCCAAATAATAAAATTGCCGAATTAGAAAATTCTGGAATAATAAAATTTCCAAATACTAAAATTCTCGAATAATAAAATTTTCTAATAATAAAATTCCCGAATAATAAAATCCCTGAATTATAAAAATCCCAGAATAATATAATTCCTGAATTAAAAAATTCCCGAATAATAAAATTCCGGAATTGGAAAATTTCCGAATAATAAAACTCCTGAATTATAATATTTTCGAATAATAAAATTCACGAACAGTTTATAATATTACCGAATTGGAAAATTCTTGAATAATAAAATTTCCGACAGTTTGTAATATTACCAATTTTGAAAATTCCCGGATAATAAAATTCACGACAGAAAATTGCAGAATTATAAAATATCCGAACTAGAAAATTCCCAAATTTGAATAATTAAAATTTTGTTTATAAATATTATTTATTCATTAAAAAAACAATAATACAATGAAATTTTTTCATACATATTATTTATTGATCAAAAATACAATAATGAAATATTTTTATTGAAATAAAATATTTTTAATGTTTAAAGTTTCTAAAATTATTGTTTGAATTTAAAATAACAATAATTATTATTGTTATTTTAAATTTAATGTTTAAAGTTTCTAAAATTATTGTTTGAATTTAAAATAACAATAATTATTATTGTTATTTTAAATTCAAACAATAATTTTAGAAACTTTAAACATTAAAAATATTTTATTTCAATACAAATATTTGATTACTGTATATTTAATCAATAAATAATATGTATAAAAAAATTTCATTGTTCAAATTCGGAAATTTTATAGTTCAGCTATTTTATGATTTGGCAATTTTCTTTCGGGAATTTTCAAATGTGGTAGTATTATAAACTGTCGGGAATTTTCCAATTCGGTAATACTATAAACTGTTCGGAAATTTTATTATTCGGAAATATTATTATTCCCATAATTACAATTCAATTCAAAAATTAGAATTCATTTTCAATAAAAATATTTGACAGAAACACTGCAATAAAAAATTGTAGAAAAAAGTTCTAAAAAAGTATTTCTTCGAGAATAGCCTATTTTTAAAACGAAAATCAATCAAAATTCATCCTCTCGATTAGTATTTTTCAATTTTCTTATTATTACAGTTTTTCGTAGAGAATTATCTGGCGAACCTGCTAAATTGTATTTTCTCATAAATTCAATTTTTTTCTTTCGTAATGAATAAAATAAAAATTGTCGATAAAAATAAATGTATTCAAAATATTGAATTATATTGTTTATTGGATTTTTTCAGCTATCGGATCCGACTGTGGGAGTAGATTTCTTTGCTAGACTAATAGAAGTTAAAGATGGCACAAGAATCAAATTACAATTGTGGGACACAGCTGGTCAGGAGAGATTTAGGTAAGTAACATTTATTTTTTATTTAATAAAATGAATTAGTCACAAATAATTTTACAACAATTATTAACATGAAACGGGAATTTTTGAAAAGAATTTCTATTCTGATTTAGAAGAAGGGAATTACAAATAATCCCTGTTCCAAGTCAGAATTCGTCTCAATTTGAAACTTTTCTCTTCCAAATTAATTTTGAAGAAAAAAGAAGTTACTGAATTGTAATATAAAATTTTGTGAATAAATATAATTCTGACTTGGAACAGAGAATATTAGAAATTAATTTAATTATGACTTGGTATAGGAATTTTTCTAAAAGATTATATTTCTGAGTTTGGACGGGGAATGAATAAATTAAATATTAAAAAATTCACATAAAGAATTATAATTTTGAGTTTGAAACAGGGAATTTCGTAATGAAATATAATTGTGTTTTAGAAGAAGTAATTTTTGTTAAAATAGTATTTTTTCAAAATAATAATTTCCATGCTGTTGTAAAATAAAAAACTTTTACTTACATTTTTTCCATGAAAGCCTATTTTTGATGATAATGAAAAACACATTTTTATCTTATACTAAGTGCGTCCTATTTTTTATTATTATTATTCTTTCACAACAATGTCATATCAACCGTAGAGTGACATAAAATGGTATTAGTTTGAAAAATATACCAGTTTAACCTGTATTATTCTCACATGAGTACAAAATTTAGCAAATAAGCGAGATAGAGAAAAGCGTTAACAGATTTTTAAAATGTTCTTTAAGGGGAATAATTTTTTTACTGTTGTAGCTTGTGTAGTTTTTGTGTAATTTTCGAACCGAAAATAAACATTTTCTACAAAACAATTGAATTTTCAACAAAAAAGTTCATTTTGAACCGAATCAGGTTAATTTTTAACCAATTTCATTTTTAACCAAAAAGGTGATTTTTTAAAACAAAAAGATGAATTTTTAACAAAATTGTTGAATTTTCAACCAAAAAAATACGTTAGTCTAGAAATAAAAAAAGATTTCAATTGAATTGTTGAATTTTCAAGCGAGAAAGGCAAATTTTCTACAAAACAGTTAATTGTCAGTTACTTTAAGATTTTAATTTAAAATAAAAAAAAAAACAGTTACTGAAAAGTTACGTTATTTGTAACTTTTGGGGAAACTTCGTTACTTTTTTAAAAAGTAACTTGTTACGATTTTTGCAGTAACTTGGAACTTTAATTTTAGTTACTTTGAAGTTACTTCGTGTTTTTTGTATATCTCCTATTAAGAGAAAATGGGTAGAAAATTCATCTCTTTTGGTTGAGGATTCAGCTTTATTTTTGAAAACTCGTCTTTTTTGGTTGTTATTCAACTGTGATTGATTTCAAATTAAATTTTTTTTTGGTGGAAAAAGTATCTACTATTATATTTTTCGTTAAGAATTCATCTGTTTTGGTTGAAAATCTAACTACTTCGTTGAAAATTTTTTTTTGTTGAAAAAATCGACATTTGGTAGAAATTTCAACTATTTGGCTGAAAAGCAACTTTTTTGTTGAAAATTCATATTTTCGGTTTGAAAATGCAACTGTTTTGTAGAAGAGTTTTTTTTAAATTCATATCTTTTGGAGAATAAAAATTGTTCAGAGGGTTTAGCTATTTTTTGGAAAATTCGTCTTTTTTGGTTGAATTCTACTGTGTTTGATTTCAAATAAAAATATTTGTTGGTTGAAATAATATCAACTATTATAGTTTTCGTTAAGCATTCATCTATTTTTTGTTTGAAAATTGTATAAAATTGGACTATTTGGTTAAAAATTAATTTTTTGATGAAAATTAATATTTTCGGTATAAAAATTCAACTACTTGATTAAAGATTGACTTTTTTGTTGCAAATTTAAACTCTTTTATTGAAAATTCTTCTTTTTGGTTTCAAAATAATAGAAAATGCGACTATTCGGTTTAAAATTGAGTTTTTTGTTGAAAATTAATATTTTTGGTATGAAAGTTCAACTAGTTGGTTGAAATGTCATATTTTCAGTTTGAAAATTCAACTCTTGTTGAAAAGTGTTGTTTTCGGTTTTAAAATTCATATCTTTTGGTAAACAAATTTCTGTGGAGGGTTCAGCTATTTTTTTTAAATTCGTCTTTTCTGCTTGAAAATTTCTGGTTGAAGATTCATAATTTTAGTTGAAAATTCGTCTATTTTGTTGAAAATTTAACTATTTTGTTTTAAATTCGTTGTTTTGTTGTAGAAAATTCAAATATTTTGGTAGAAAGTTCAACTATTGGGTTAAAAATTAACTTTTTTGTTGGAAATTTAACTCTATTGTTGAAAATTCGTCTTTTTGGTTTGAAAATGGTAGAAAATTCGAGTGTTTAGTTGAAAATTAACTTTTTGGTTGAAAATTAATATTTTTGATATGAAAATGTAATCATTTTGTTAAAAATGCATGTATTTTGTTAAAATTTCAACTATTTTGGTAGAAAGTCCAAGTATTTTGTTGCAAAGTAGCTTTTTTGTTAAAAATTAATCCTTATGATTTGAAAATTCTTCTCTTTTGTTCAAAAGCATTCTTTTTGGTTTGAAAATTCATTTCTTCCGGTACAAAAATTTCATCTTTTTTGGTTAAAAATGTAATTCTTTTGTTGAAAGAAGTGACTGAAAAATCTTTCTTGGTTGAAAATTAACTTTTTAGTTGGAAATTTAACTTTTTTGTTGAAAATTCGTATTTTTGGTTTGAAAATAGTAGAAAATTCGACTATTTGGTTAAAAATGAACTTTTTTGTTGAAAATTAATATTTTCAATATGAAAATTCAACCATTTTGGTTGAAAATTCATGTATTTTATTAAAAATTTTACTATTTTGATAGAAAGTCGAACTATTTGGTTAAAAAGTAACTTTTTGGTTGAAAATGCATCTTTTTGGCTTGAAAATGAAACCTTTTTGTTCGAAAGTGTTCTTTTTGGTTTCCAAATTCATTTCTTTGGTAAAAAAGTTTCATCTTTTTTGTTTAAAAATACATTTTATTTGGTTGAAAAATCTAACTGAAAAATATTTCTTGGTTGGAAATTCAACTCTTCTGTTGAAAATTTATCTTTCTGGTTGAAAATTCAACTCTTTTTTTAAAAATCATCTATTTTGTTGAAAATGCAATATTTTTACTTGAAATGTTAGGAATTTAAAGCATTTCAAATTGAATCATAAAATACGTGTTTTGTCTGAAATTAGAAACATTTTAGTCCTTGATACTTAAAATTGTTATTTGAACCCGTTCAAAATCTGATACTGCGGGTTATTCCGAGTTTACATGTCTATTACTCAATTTGAATTTTATTCTAAATATACATTGTGTATGGGTGATTCTTTCAAAAATTTTAAATAAAAAGATTTCTTTCAAGAAATTGAGGTAAAATTATTTAGACTCAATTAAAAGAATTCTGAAAATATTCATAAGCAAACCCTGGAGATTGGAACGAATCATGAGTTTAGTGTCTCACTTTTTCCTTTCTCCGTCCTTTTTATACTACCAGGGAACCAACATGTTTCGGGGACATTGTTGTTAACTTGCCGAAATATATTGTTTATTTTTTATTTACTTCAACTAATGCCTATTTCTTTTTAAATTAAGTTTTTATGAATTATCATCTTAGTTATTTTGATTTTTAAATTATTAAATTAAGGAAGTGAAAAAGAGTAACAGTTTAGGTAACTTGAAGTTACTTTATCTAGTAACTGGAACTAGTTACAGTTACAAATAACGTAACTGTAACATTGTTATAGTGAATATGTAATATTATATGTAATATTGAATTCTTTTTTTTTCAGGTCAATTACAAAGTCCTACTACAGAAACTCTGTGGGAGCTTTGCTCGTCTACGACGTTTGCAATCGAGCGAGTTTCGAGCATATACCCCAGTGGATGATGGAAGCTCGTAGACATATTGAGCCAAATCGTCCAGTCTTTGCTCTCGTAGGTTGCAAGCTCGATCTGGTAACAAATGGAGGTCGACGTGAGGTTTCCAAAGAAGAAGCTCGAGCTTTTGCCGATCAAAATGGGATCCATCTCGTCGAGACTAGTGCAAAAACAGGAGTCAATGTCGAGGAAGCTTTTCGAGCCGTCACTCAAGAAGTCTACAATAGAATACAATCTGGCGAATACAAAATTGAGGATGGTTGGGACGGTATAAAAACTGGCTATGCCAGACCCAGTGGTTTAGATTTCAATCTAGTCGAGGCTGAACCTGCAAAGAGTTCTTGTTGCTAAGTCAATTTTCAACGAAAAACGAATGCAGTAGAAAATTCTGACTTGTCGCAGTTAATTTCTAAATCTGCGGCCAATCACAATGACTGATCACGAGCCAAAAGAGTTTGCAGCTTGGAAAATTAATTTTGATTCACGAGTTCTTCACTTAATTCTCTTCTCAATTGGCAGCAATTATAATTCTTTACGAAGTTAACTCTCAGTATAAATAATTTTCTCTAATAACAATTGATTAACTTGATTAATATTTTCTGGCTTAACGTAATTTTATAATTAAATATTTAATCTGCCCTATAAAGTTGTCCCATTTTGAGTAAAACAAGCGTACTGACTCTTCAATGCATGCAATATTTTCTATTGCATTCTAACTGTATAAAAAAAGACTCTTAAAATATATCGAACATTGTGTATAGAGATAGATATTGATTTTTGTATATAGTTTATCTAAGATACGTACATACATTATAATTGACATTAGGCGGAGTATACGAAAAATCCTTGGTTCCTTATTTTGATTCTGCCGCAAATCGATTCGAAGCCTATTTTCATACTGCGTTTATTATAAAGAAAATAAGTTAAGAATTATTAAAAAAGGGAATGTCCCTCTATAATCATTTATTATGCCCGCAAATAATTTTTCATTTGATTTCTATGTGAAGAAAGGTATGGGCGATGATTTTCGAAAAATCAATTCGGGTAATAATGTCACTTGTAACAAATATTTTATACTTGGAACAGCTTTGTAATATTTAACATTCGTAGAATAGAATTCATGGTGTTTTTACCTGGAACGGAACAAAATATTTGGAAAAGTTTGTTGAATGAGGGAAAATATTTTTTCCTCTCTCAGGAAACTTATTTTAAGAATGCAAATTTTATTGATCTATAAAAATTGCATAGTAGTGGATGTATAATTAACTTTAAGATACTATTTATGTAGGTAATCGAACGCAATCAGAAGAAGATGCAACGGAATGTTTATATACTAGACTGAAAAGAAGATTAATCTTCTTATTAAAAATCAAGTAACAAAACCTACAGTTTTTCTATTCAAACCTCAAGCTAAAGAAAAATTCAAGAACTGACTTCTTTTTCTCAATTAAGACAATCCTTCTTTGCAAAGAAAGTCCAAAAAATTATAGTTTAAGACAAACTATTTTTAGGAATGGATTTTATGTTTCGGATGAGATCTAATGCAAAATTGAGGTATTATTGCTAAAATGAAAATCTGTTTCTAGCTGTTGGAATTAAAATCTGAATCCTGAAAACAATAAAAAGGCGTTTCAAACAATTTGACTATCAATTTTCTTAATTTTAGAACATCTATTTAAATCCTGTTTCGTATCTTCATTTTTCAATCATAAACTATTCTCTTTGAAATTATTTTCTAGATTTTTCACAAGAATTTTCAGTGTTAGTATTTCTAGGATGGCCGTAGGTCAAGGAAAACCTGGAAATAAATTTCAAATTTATACATTTTAATTTAAAACTATTTTATTCCGTTCATAAACCATTCTATGATAAAAAATTTTACAAGATTAAGATTCTGGTCTTTGAATATTAATGTTTAGGGAAAAGTTGAGAAGTTTTGAAAATGAAGTTTTGCACCTACCCTGATATAATATTTTTCTTAGTAATTTATTAGCCTTTTACTATTTCTTCTCCTACAGTTGCTTCCTCCTGACAATTATAATTTTAGTTAAACATTTTATTGGCCTAAAAATTCAACCACTTTTTTTAATGGTCATCTTTGGTTTAAAAATTCATCTCTTTTGGCAGAAATTACATCTTTTTCGTTAAAAATACAATTATTTGGTTAAAAATTAATCGGCTTTGGTTAAGGATTCAATTAATTGTTGAAAATTCGTCTTTTTTTTTTAATACAACTCTTTTTGATTTAAAATAAAAATATTTTTCGGTTGAAATATCTACTTTTACATTATTTATAGAGAATTCATTCTTTTGCTTGAAAATCCAACCACTTAGTTGAAGGTTGAACCACTTTGTTAAAAAATCATTTCTTTGTTCCAGATTCATCTCTTCAGTTGAAAATTAATTTTTTTGACTAAAATTGTAACTTTTCCATTCTTGGTTGAGAATTGATCTTTTTTAGTTGAAAATTCGTCTTTTTGGTAGACAATTAATATTTGCGGTCTTTTTTGTATGAAATTCGCCTTTTTTGTATACAATTAATATTTGCGTTTTAAAAATTCAACTGTTTTATAGAAAATTCGTATTTTTGGTAGGCAATTAATATTTGCGGTATGAAAATTCACCTGTTTTATAGAAAATTCGCTTTTTTGGTTGAAAATTCGTCTTTTTGTATACAATTAATATTTGAATTTTGAAAATTCAACTGCTTTATAGTAAATTCGTATTTTTTGTAGGCAATTAATATTTGCGCAATGAAAATTCAACTTTTTAAATAGAAATGCTTCTTTTTGGTTTAAAATTCGTCTTTTTTGGTTTAAAATTCTTCTATTTTGTACACAATTAATATTTGTGGTTTGAAAATTCAACCGTTTTATAGAAAATTCATCTTTTTGATAGACAATTAATATTTGCGATCTTTTTTGTATGAAAGTCGCCTTTTTTGCATATAATTAATCTGTTTTATAGAAAATTCATCTTTTTGGTGGACAATATTTGCGGGATGAAAATTCAACATTTTTTTTATAGAAACTCTTCTTTTTGGTTTAAAATTTTTATTTTTGGTAGGCAATTAATATTTGCGATTTGAAAATTCAACTGT
>CAKNYM010052059.1:367609-381777 GCA_932195095.1 Andricus curvator
TGTTCGCGCGCGGAGCGCGCGTATGAGCCTCTAGTTTTGTTGAAAATCCGTTGTTTTTGTTGAAAATTAATTTTTTCAACTGAAAGTTTAACTATTCCATTTTTTTAAATAGATATTTTTTAGTAGAAAGTATTTTTTTCTCTGTTGTGTTGAAATATGAATATTTTACTATTAGTTGACCGGGAAAATTGGAAAACTTGACTGGGAAATGACCGGGAATTTCAAATCGTGCGCCGAATGGGCACCCTGATTAGAAACTTTTAAAACCTAATTTTATAATTAATAAATTTGAAAGGAGTTCCTTTTTCGAAAAAATAAATAACCCAAACTTTCATGATCAAGGTCTTACTTTACTCGATAAAGCATTGATACATTATCTTACGTTACAAATTATTATCATCGTAGGGTACGAATTAAATACTTGCAGTGACGTTACAAATTCCCTAAAGAGCTACTACTCTGGATTTAGCAAACGAACCAATTAATTAGCTCGTAGCTTGGCGGGATCCTCGATGATCACATGTACAGTAACATTAATCGGTTATTTTGTAAAATTAAAAAGTAGAGATTCACAATTTCTAAACTATCTATTATTACAAATAGCTAATAAAAGAAAGCTCTCTTACGACTAAATCTTTTTTACCATGACTAGAAACTTTTTTATCCTCTCTCTTCATACGAACCATAGAATTTTTTTGGCAAGTTTCTTCCGATACAAATTTACGAAACAGCAAACAACTTTGTATTCAGAAATACTACGATCGGTATCGTATAATACTTAATCCATTTCGATTCAAACGTTCTCCACTGCCCTTTCATATTTACAAACAACGTATAATACACATTTAATAAAACACAACGTTTCGTCGTCGTCTCGCCAATCACCAATTGATTTCAAACAGTAATGATATTCAATTTTATGCACACAAAATTATCGTCACAACTTGCACCTTCGTAATTCGAATCACATATTCATAACAGGTTCAAACTGTACATAACAGGCAGTTTTTAACAAGCAATAACTAAGGAGAATGCGTCAGAGATGAAGCGCGAATTAAACTTTTAAATATACATATATACTATAAAAATAAATATTTAGCCTTAAATTTAAAAATAAAACGGATTTCAAGAAATAGAATCTGTTCTCGAATATATAATTCAAAATAACATTTTAAAAATAACGCTAGGAGAACAATATTTAAAATGTCTAACAAAAGTTTTGATCAAAGTCATTTGAACACATGGTTTTCTTTTTGGAAAAAGTAATAATACTTATTAGAGTGAATCGTAGAAATATTTAACATTAGATTACGTGAACAAATCAAAAATAATTCAAATTTAAACAAATTTCAAACTTTTTAATGTCGATACTTGCCAAAGAGTGATTTTCGTTGCCATCAAAGTGACAAACGGGTGGTGCAGAAAGTTGAAATTTTATGAAAATCTAGATTCTTACTGTCTTAAAATCTTCAAGATATTTGAAGGTATATAGCTAATATACTCTGAGGGACAAACTAGCATAACAATATGAATGAAAATGTTTTTCAAACTTAAAGCGCAGTTCTAGCCAAATTATTACATAAAAACCGATACGCTCTCATCCTATACCTTAGATATATTTGATGAGAATATAAACAAATATATAATTTATCTTATTCATGCCGATATATACAATATATCAAATATGACGAAACTGATTCATAAGCTATGAATAAAAGATTTGAGAAAAGTTGAATTTAGATCGTAAAGCGGCTAGTGCACCACAAAATTAGCCTCGTGATCTAAATTTAAATGCAATTTATGTTATTAATTTGTACAAATTTGGTTAATCATAATACGTGATAGAAATTGTTGAAAAATCAACGTATGTTTAAAGCGCTTTACTGGGCGCTTAGAAAATGAATGGGTCCTGCCTTCAATTCGATTTATGAGTTCATAGACAATATGGGATAAAATATATTATATAATGGTAACATTTACTTTCCTGATATTATGTGATATTATGCAGGGGGCTTTAAATTCGGGTATAATTTTAGTTCACTCTTATTCGAAAGTGGCGACTTTACCTCTCCTTTGTTGCTCCAAAGACTGGCAACCGAAAAGCACGTACTCTTCCCGTGAAAGCCAAAATGGATGTCCCTCAACGTATTCTGGCGGTGTTTTATCTATAATGGAAAAATCAATTGATATTTCTTTTTTTTTCTACTTTTCTGATTATTTTCTGAGGATAATTCACCTGGATGAACTTCCAAAGAGACATAAGTCGAGCCCATCGCAGCATTCCAGCTGTGCGTACCTGGGCAGCTCCTAACTTCTAAAATATGACTGTACTCAGGGAGCAATTCCCTCAAGTCTTTCGATAGTCTAAGATTAAATCCTGACAAATCCGTGTTGCCTCCAGTCAGGAGAATGTGGGAGAGGCAATCCTGCAAAACTTCCTCCGAAAGGCCTGAAGTAACATCCTTAATTACTTGAGGTAAGCCCAGACTGATGTACATCATCTCCGGTGCAACAAAAAGTTCTTCTCCTAGTGAGACTCTCTGAAAATATGGCAAATGAAATAATATTACGTTTATTCAATCAATTCTTTCTTGAGATAGATTGATTCAAGCAGGTTAGCCGCAGATCAAGTAAAACCTGGAAATCAGGAAAATGACTGGGAATTTTGTTGATCAGGGAACGTCAGGGATTTAAATAAAAATTGCACAAGTCAGGGAATTATTGTAAGAAGCACTTTAAGTGACTGTAGATAATAATCAGGGATTGCTACACAGTCACATTTTTTATACCACTTTTTAGTTACTTTCTTTAGAATAAAGTCACTTTTCAAAATGGAAAGATCATTTTAGACACTTTTCATTCAAAAAATTAAATTATGGGTTTAACCACTCTTGAATTCAGGACTATACCTATTTCTGCATTTTCTTGAATTCTTTTAATATATTTTAGGGTATTTTAAAAGATTCCGAGACATTTTTAACAGATTTCAATCATTTGAAGGGATTTCAAAGGATTTAAAAGATTTTAGAGTATTTTTTAAAATTCTAGGGAATTTTCAAGAGCTTTAAAAAGCTTCTAGGGATTTCAAAGGATTTGAAGTATTTTAGGGCATTTTAAAAGATTCCAAAGAATCTTTAACACATTTCAATAATTTGAAGGGATTTCAAACGATTTAAAAGATTTTAGGATATTTTTAGACATTTGAATGAATTTTCAAGAGCTTTAAAAAGTTTCAAGGGATTTCAAAGGATTTTAAATACTTTAGGGTATTTCAAAAGATGCCCAGGAATTTTTAACAGATTTCAATAATTTGGATGGATTTCAAAGGATTCTAAAAATTCCAAGGAATGTTCAAGAGGTTTAATAGAAAATTTCAAGGGATTTCAAAATATTTTAACCAATTTTTAATAGATTTTATTAATTTGAAGGGTTTCCAAAGGATTTAAAAGATTTTAGGATATTTTTAAACATTTGAATGAATTTTCAAGAGCTTTAAAAAGTTTCAAGGGATTTCAAAGGATTTTAAATATTTTAGGGTATTTCAAAAAATGCCCAGGAATTTTTAACAGATTTCAATAATTTGGATGGATTTCAAAGGATTCTAAAAATTCCAAGGAATGTTCAAGAGGCTTAATAGAAAATTTCTAGGGATTTCAAAATATTTTAACCAATTTTTAATAGATTTTATTAATTTGAAGGGTTTCCAAAGGATTTAAAAGATTTTAGGGCATTTTAAAGAATTCCAAAGAAATTTTTTAAGATTTTAATCATTTGCAGGGATTCCAACCGATTTAAAAGATTTTAGGGTATTTTTAAAAATTCGAGTGAATTTTCAAGAGTTTTAAAAGGTTTCAAGGGATTTCAAAAGATTTCAAATGATTTTAAATATTTTAGGATATTTTAAAAGATTCCCAGGAATTTTTAACAGATTTCAAAGGAATTAAAAAATTCCAAGGAATTTTCCAGAGGTTTAAGAAGTTTCAAGGGATTTCAAAATATTGTAAAGGATTTAAAACATTTTAGGGTATTTTATAAAAGATTCCAACGAATTTTTAATAGATTTTAATAATTTGAAGGGATTCCAAAGGATTTAAAAGATTTTAGGGTATTTTTAAACATTTGAATGAATTTTCAAGAGCTTTAAAAAGTTTCAAGGGATTTCAAAAGATTTCATAGGATTTTAAATATTTTAGGGTATTTTAAAAGATTCCCAGGAATTTTTAACAGATTTCAATAATTTGGAGGGATTTAAAAGGATTTTAAAAATTCCAAGGAATTTTCAAGAGGTTTATTAGAAAGTTTTAAGGTATTTCAAAATATTTTAACCAATTTTTAATAGATTTTAATAATTTGAAGGGTTTCCAAAGGATTTAACAGATTTCAAAGACATTTTTAAATATTTCAATAATTTGCAGGGATTCCAAACGATTTAAAAGACTTTACGTTATTTTTAAAAATTCGAATGAATTTTCAAGAGTTTTAAAAAGTTTCAAGGGATTTTAAAGGATTTTAAATATTTTAATGTATTTTAAAAGATTCCCAGGAATTTTTAACAGATTTGAAAGGATTTTAAAAATCCTAAGGAATTTTCAAGAGGTTTAAAAAGTTTTAAGGGATTTCAAAATATTTTAAAGGATTTGAAACATTTTAGGGTGTTTTAAAAGATTCCAAAGAATTTTTAATAGACTTTAAAAATTTGAAGGGATTCCAAAGGATTAAAAAGATTTTAGGGTATTTTTAAAATTCCAGGGAATTGTCAGGATTTCAAAGGATTTGAAGTATTTTAGGGTATTTTAAAATATTCCAAAGATTGTTTTAACAGGTTTCAATAATTTGAAGGGATTCCAAACGATTTAAAAGATTTAAGGGCATTTCTAAAAATTCAAATAATTTTTCAAGAGCTTTAAAAAGTTTCAAGGGATTTCAAATCAAAAGATTTCAAAGGATTTTAAATATTTTAGGGTTTTTTTAAAGATTACCAGGAATTTTTAATAGATTGCAATAATTTGCAGAGATTCCAAAGTTTTTCTTTAAAGAGATTTTAGGGTATTTAAAAAAATTCCCAGGAAAGTACTTTCGAGAGAATAAAACATTTTCAAGGAATATCCAAGGATTATAAAGGATTAACAAAAAGTTTCATTAGGTTTTAAAGAATTTCCTCGAGTTTCAGAAGATAAGGAAAGATTTTATTTTTTATTTTATTGTACCTTTTAGGTCCTGAGGGATTTTATGAGATTTCAATGATTTTAAGGGATCTTTAAAGATGTCAAGGTATTTTAATAAATTTTCCAGGATTTCAGGAAATATAATCAGATTTCACGAAATTTTATAATATTTTAATGGATTTCGAAGAATTTATTCATAAGATTCGTAGGATATTTTAAAAGATTCCAACAAATTTTCAATTGATTTCAATCATTTGAAGGGATCTCAAAGAATTCGAAAGATTTTACGGTATTTTAAAAAATTTCCAGAAATTTGTAATAGATTCAAAAAATTTCAAGGAATTTAAAAATATTTTTAAGTATTTAAAATATTTTAGGGTGTTTTTAATAGATTTCAATAATGTGAAGTGATACCAAAGGATTTAAAATATTTTAGGATAGTTTTAAAAGTTCCAAAGAATTCTCAAGAGCTTTAAGAAATTTAAAGGGATTTCAAGCGACTTGAAATATTATAGGGTATTTTTGAAAATTCCAAGGCATTAAGCATTAAAAAGTTTCAAGGGATTTGAAATTATCTTGAAGGATTTTAAATATTTTTTAGTATTTTAAAAGATTCCAAAGCATTTTCAATGGATTTACAAAATTTCAAAGGGTTTCTAAGTACTTAAACGATTTTGAAGGATTTAAAATAATTTGCATGGGGTTTTAAAGAATTTCAGAAGATGTGGAACGGTTTTACATGAACTATGAAGTTTTAGGATATTTTAAAAGTTTCCAAGGGATTTTATAAGATAGGATTTCAATGATTTATTAGGATTTTAAAGGCTCTCAAGGTATTTTAATCAATTTCCCAGGATTTTACGAAATATCATCAAATTCTATGTAATTTCACGGGATTTCATAATATTTTAATGGATTTCAACCAATTTATTCACAAGGAGTGAGGGATTTTGTAGGGAATTCACCCTGAGCTCTTATTAATTTATCCTTAATTCTTTTAAATTCTCTTGATTTTTTTTAGTTTTCTTGAATTCTTTTAAATTCACTCAATTCTACTCAATTACATGGACTTTTTAAAGTTTTTGTTTAATTCATCCTGAAGTCTTTTAAACTCGCCTTGGATTCTTAGACACTTCATCAAATTCTTTTGAATCTTCTTGAATTTTTCTAAACTTATTTCAAAGTTACTGAATTCAATGTATTTTTTCATATTTTTGAATTGCTTTATTTTTTGCTTAATTTAATATTTTAAACATGAATAATAATTTATTAATAATTTATTAATTAATAAAAAATAATTTTAACATGAATTTGATCGAATCCCTCTTATTTCCCTTAAATTCTTCTATTCAATCCAATTTTACTGCAACCAATGGAATTTTTTGAATTTTTTCCAATCAAATTCAAATTAAATTTTTTTTGAAGTCTTATGAACTTATCCTGAATTTGTTAAAATTCACCTAAAACTCTTATAAATTTCATCGAATTCTTTTAAATTCTCTTAAATTTAAAATAAAAATGAATAAAAGATTTACAAATTTATACTTAAAATTGTTGTATCCCAATTATAACAGATTCTATATTACAAATGTTACAAGATTAGAATTGTGGTCTTTAAAAGAATATTAATGGCTAGGAGAATGAAAATTTAGTCAGGGAAAAGTCAGGGAATTTTGAAAATGAAGTTTTGCGGCCATCCTAATTGAAGTAAAAAAACTCACCCAGAATTGTTTGTAATCCGCATAGGTATCGACCTTGAATTTTATGTTCTCTTTCTTCATCTTTCTATCATTATCTTTCATCTTCTTGTCATTTTCCTTCATTTTTCTCTCTTCATTCTCGTCCCTGTAATTCAGCCTGCATTTTTCTTTGACGGCCATGTAGTCGAGGAACGATATTGGAATTTGATGATACTCCTTTGCCTGCCAGTAAAGTGCATTTTTTAAATTACACGCGACGTGCCAACCCCCCACGGGAAGCAGTTTCCATCGATGAGGAACTACTCTTCCACCGATTACGACCGCTACAGTTGTACTTAGTGCTCCGCTGTCTATCACAACACACGTTTCTATATCCAACATCGCACAGGCTGCCAACGGTTTTGGAACTAAGCATACCCTGAAAAATTAATTGGAAATCAAAAACAGCCTGCCACTGAAAAGTATACTTTTGGGTCCCTTACATCCTGTGTAAAATGTTAAATAGATTAATCAGTATCATGCAGTGTTCGGTAAGTTACTTTTTTTTTTGACTAAATAGTTACAGTTACGTTACTTGGCGGAAAAAGGTAACTAGTTACAGTTACGTTTCTTGTAACTGTAACTAGTTCCAGTTACTAGATAAAGTAACTTCAAGTAACCTAAAAAGTTACTCTTTTCACTTCCTTAATTTTATAGTTTAAAAATAAAAATAACTGCGATGATAATTCATCAAAACTTAACTAAAAAAGAAATAGTTATTAGCTAAAGTAAGATTTTTCAGTTACATTTTTTAGCCAAAAATTTGTATTTTTACCCAAAAAATATGAAATTTGTTTACCGGAAAAAAATTAATTTTGAAGCCAAAAGGACAAATTTCCAACGAAAAAGTTAATTTTCCACAAAATAGTTGAACTTTCTATCATTTTCAAACCAAAAAAAATAATTTCCAACAAAACAAATAAATTAATAAATTTCCAATAAAAAAGTAAATTTTCAACCGAATAGTTGAATTTTCTAGCATTTTCAAACCAAATAGACGAATTTTCTACAGAAGAGTTAAATTTTCGACAAAAAAGTTAATTTTTGTCTAAATTTAGACTTTCTACCAAAATACTCAAAATTTTAACAATATACCTGAATTTTCAACTAAATGGTTGAATTTTTATACTGAAAGTATTAATTTTCAACCAAATAATTGAATTTTCTACCATTTTCAAACAAAGAAGACGAATTTTCAACAAGAGTTAAATTTTCAACAAAAAAGAAAATTTTCAACCAAATAGTTGAATTTTCTAGCATTTTAAAACCAAAAAGACGAATTTTCTACAAAAGAGTTAAATTTCTGACAAAAAAAGTTAATTTTCGACCAAACTTGGACTTTCTACCAAAATACTTAAATTTGTTTAAAAAATGTTTTGATTTTCACATCAAAAATATTATTTTTCAACAAAAAAGTAAACTTTCAACCAAATAGTAGAATTCTGTAGCATTTTAAAACCAAAAAGATGAATTTTCTACAAAAGAGTTAAATTTCCGAAAAAAAGGTTAATTTTTGACCAAATTTGGACTTTCTACCAAAATACTTAGCCGTAATTAGTCACACAAAAACTACATGATCATCTTTTTTTGCTAGTTGAACTTGCTACCAAAATAGTTGAATTCAACCAAAAAAGACGAATAAATAAATTAGATTTTTTTTTTACCAAAATTGATCTCAATTTTGAAACGAGAAACTCGAATTTTGAAAGAAGAAAAAATTGTCCACTGAATTGTTGTATTTTCAAGCCAAGAAGACGAATTTTCTACAAAACAGTTGTATATTCAAATGGAAAATATGCATTTTAAACAAAAAAGTTACTAGTTAATAGTTGAATTTTAAACAAAATGCATGAATTTTCAACCAAAATAGATGAATTCTCAAAGAAAAATATAATAGTTGATATTTCAATAAAACAACATTTTAATTTGAAATCAAACACAGTTGAATTCAACCAAAAAAAGACAAAGCTTCAACAAAATAGCTGAATCGTCAACCAAGTCAGATTAATATTCTATTAAAATAGTTGAATTTTCAACCAAAATGAATTAGATTTTTTTTTACCAAAAGAGATACATTTTGAAACGAAAAAGTAGAATAAATAAAATAGTTGAATTTTTAACAAAATACATGAATTTTCAACCAAAATAGATGAATTATCAGCGGAAAATATAAAAGTTGATATTTCAATAAAAAAAGATTTTAATTTGAAATCAAACACAGTTGAATTCAACCAAAAAAGACAAATTTTCAACAAAACAGCTGAATCGTCAACTGCCAAATTGAAAAAATTTCCTTAAAATATTCCATATACATTTTTTACAATTTTGTCAATCTTTCTAAATATTTTTAAATATTCTCTTGAAATTAATTTTTCAAAAGAAAAAATCATTTTCAATTTTCCTAGGAATCTTAAGGCAATGTTTTTTATTCTTTTGAAGGCTTTCACAATTCTTAAAAAGCTTCTAATTTTTTTGTTGGAAATCTGCAAAAATCTATATGTATTTTGTTTTAAATTAGGCCGTGGGCTATTTGCACCGAAATTTCGGTATGAATAGCCGGATTTTGTCGGTACACGTAGACAATTCGTTTACATTATTTGAAATCAATTCAACATTTTAAATAATTTTGAATTTTTTCCAAGCTTCTGAAAATCTCTTCAACTTACTCGAATTTTTCCTAAGAATAATAGGTGTTCAATTGTTATTTATACATCAAAACTCAATCATTTGACTCACAAATTAAGTTTGTTTTTTAAATAGAACAATTAAAAATGTAACGCTTGAAGTTTAGTTTTTTGTTTTTAGTTTTGAATATTTGATTTATAATTACTGATTTTAAATGAATAGTCAGATATTTCTAAATATTAAGTCATTGTTTTTTTCTCAATTGAAAAATTTCAAATTGAATGGTTTAAAAATGGAACATTTTAGACTGAAACAATATTTTAAATTTAATAAAAGCCTTTAATTGTGAATATAATATTTTGAAGTATTTTAAAATTGAAAATAGTTTACGAAGTTCAATCGGGCGTTTAGATTTGTTTAACTAATAAGACTTTCCAGTTGAAACAGTTCAATTCTTAACGTTAAAATCTGAAAATTCTAAAATTGTGAACTGAATCCGAATCATCTTGTAAAACCAATTATCATTCACTTTTTAATCCTGAATGTACAGTTCAATTTTAAAAATCATTAATTAATTTATATTCACAGTTGATCAACTAAAAATAAACTGAATGATATAAATGAAAAAGATAAGAATTTAACTAATTATATAAAAAACGGTTGATATCAAAGTTGGACACATTTTTTTCTAAAAATTTGTAAAATTCCCTGTCAAAAAATAAATTCACTGTCATTTCCTGGTTTTTCTCAATCTCATAAAATTCCCGGTTTCCCGGTCCAGCGGCCACCCTACATGTATAATGTTGATTCTCTTACCTGGCAACTTTGACTTCCTGAAACAAATAGTGTAGCAACTGTTTCCTAAGGGAGGGATGCATGGCCAAAGGTTCGCAGAACATGAGTACCGCATTCGGTTTCCGAAGCGTGGTTGTTAGTCCCATTTGATGGAACAGATGATCAATATAAATTTTCAGTACCGAAAATGATCCATCAGAAAGTAAAGCTTCTGCCGGACAAACTACATCCACATTCGGAATTCCCAAGACATCAACTGCATCAGTGCAGTACCCATTGACTAATTTCTGATCGACTGGATTGGAATGCGTATAAGAGGCATCATTCGGATGTGTAGCCAATCTCCTTTTCTCTCGATATAGTTTCAGCGAATTACAAAAGACGCAAAAAGGTCCACTCGGTCGTGGCATCTTGGTCGTGGTCGTTAATTCCGAGAGTTTCATGAACTTGAGCGTTTTTGCCAGCGATTTGCTATCCTTGGTTCGGCCACTACAACTCGGAATATTATTTTGTAACTGCGTTTGTTCAGCGTGCATTTCGTCGTTGTATTTGGGAATGCCGAACATCGAAAAGTGCCTCTTCAAACCAATCTGTGGGGTGATTACCCAGGTGAATTTGTTACCAATTTCTAAGACTACTTTAGCACTAGAGCTCTCCACACAGTTTCTCTGGCATGTGTAACCACTACAGTGGCAGCATTTTGGAAAAGGAAAAGCTTCTCCTAGTGTGAGGACCATGTGTAGCCTGTAGCATGTCGCTTTAAAACTTACACCAAGCAACTGCAGGCATTTAATGTCTGGGAATCTAAATTGTACTTTTGACAGCAACTGCAACCATTTCATTTTCCTGAAAAAGAGGGAATTCACTCATTAATGAAACATCTATTTCTAATTTATGATCATAGAGAACCCTGGTAGAAATTTCTGATAGAAAGTTTTTTCCGAAGCTACTTACAGGTTAGCCGCAAAATTTCGTTTTCAAAATTCCCTGATTTTTCCCTGACTAATTACTTATTTTCCCTGAACATTAATATTTAAAGACCAAAATTCTAATTTACTTGGAAAAAGTTAATAAAAGACCTATTTAAACCGAAAAAGTGACCAAAAGCGACTAACTTCTAACCCTAAAAGGTACTAAAACTGAATAATGTACATTAACAATTTGACTCATGTTCTTTTGAATTTAAAAGAATTCAAAAGAATTCGATTCATAAAGACTTCGAAACAATTCAAGTTAAATTCAAAAGAATTCAAATGAATTGAAAAATATTCCATTGACATCAGTAAAATTTGAGTGAATTTGTAATTGTAAAACTTGAAATTCATGAAAATTTGAGATGAATTTAAACAAAACCCAAGTGAATTGAATTCAGTACGTTCGAAATTATTTTAGAAAAATTCAACGGAATTCAAAAGGATTTTATGAAGTATGGTACCTAAGAAAGAATTCAAGGTGAGTTTAAAAGACTTCAAGATTGAATTAAACAAAAACTACTTTTTTTTTTAATCCATTAAATTGAGTAGAATTGAGTGACATTTGAAGAATTCAAGTGAATTAAAAAAATTCAAGAGAATTTCAAAGAATTAAAAATATTTCAGGATAAATTAATAAGAATTCAGGGAAAGTTACAAATAACTTCAAATAGGTTACAAAAATTAATTGAAAACCTCTTCAAACCTTCGAAACTCTAGTTTAATTTGTTTAACCCTAGATTCAAATTTCAGATTGAGTCCCTCAGTTCTTATGAATAAATTTTTTGAAATGCATTAAAATATTATAAAATCCTGTGCGGTTCCATGAAATTTTTCTGATATTTTTTGAAATCCTGGAAAGTTTATTAAAATGCCTTAAGATATTTTAAAATCCCATTAAATCATTAAAATCTTTGGAAATATTATAAAATACCTTGGAATCGTTAAGAATATCTTAAAACCTTATAGGTCCTATAAAATCGTTCCATATCTTCTGAAATTCTGAGAAATTCCTTACAACCGCTTGAAAATGTTTTCAAATCCTTTAAATCATTGAAATCTATTGAAATTTTTGTAATATCTTGAAAATACCTTGGCACTTTTTTAAATACTCTAAAATATTTCAAATCCTTTAAAATCCCTGCAAATTATTGAGATCAATTTAAAAACCTTCAAAATTTTTTGAAATCTCTTGACATTTTTTAAAGCTCTTAAACATTCTTTGGAATTTTCTTAAATGCCCTAAAATATTACAAATTATTTGGAATCACTTCAAATGATTGAAATTTGTTCAAAATACCCCAAGATATTTCAAATCCTTTAAAAACGTTTGAAACCCCTTGAAATTTTATTAAGCTTTTAAACATCTTGAAAATCCTTTATAATCCCTTCAAATTATTGAAGTCACACGAAAATTAGTTGGAATCTTTTAAAATATCATAAAATCTTTAAAATCTTTGGTAATATTTGAAATATTTGAAGAAATTCTTTAAAATATATTAAAACATTATAAAACCTTGTGAAACTGCATGTAATTTACTGATATTTCCGGAAATTCTGCCAAATTTATTAAAATATTTTGAGACCTTTTAAAATCCCTTAAAATTATTGAAATCCTCCAAAATCTATTAAAAATTCCTTGGAATCTTTTAAAATATCCTAATATCCTTTCAAATTATTGAAATCAATTAAAAATTCGCTGGAATCTTATGAAATATCATAAAATGTTTGATAACATTTGAATAAACTCTTTGAAATCCATTAAAACTTTATAAAATCCTGTGAAATTGCATGAAATCTGATATTTCCTGAAATCCTGCAAAATTTATTAAACTATTTGGAGATCTTTTAAAATCTCTTAAAATCATTGAAATCCTTCAAAATATATTTAAAAAATTACTTGAAATCTTTTAAAATATCCTAAAATATTTAAAAATCCTTTGAACTTCCTTAGATTTTTTTTAAATGCCCTTAAATATTTCAAATTATTTGGAATCACTTCAAATTATTGAAATCTGTTAAAAATACCCCAAGATATTTCAAATCCTTTAAAATCATTTGAAAACCCTAGAAATTTTATTAAGCTCTTAAACATCTTGAAAATCCTTTATACTCCCTTCAAATTATTGAAATCAATTGAAAATTCGTTAAAATCGTTTAAAATATCATAAAATCTTTGGTAATATATGAATAAATTCTGTAAAATCCATTAAAGCTATATAAAATCTTGTGAAACTGCATATAATCTGCTGATATTTCCGGAAATCCCGCAAAATTTATTAAAATACCTTGAGATCTTTTAAAACCCCTCAAAATCATTGAAATCCTCGAAAATCTATTGAAAATATCTTGGAAACTTTCAAAATACCCGAAAATATTTCCAATTATCTGTAATAACTTCAATTTATTGAGATCTGTTAAAAATATCCCACGATATTTCAAATCCCTTGAAATTTTGGTAACCTCTTAAACAACTTAAAACTCATTTAAAATCCCTTCAAATTATTGAGATCAATTGAAAATTCGTTGGAATCTTTTAAAATAGCCTAAAATCTTTGGCAAAACCTTGAAATATTTTAAAATCTTTGAAATCCCTTAATTCTTGTGAATAAATTCTTTGAAATCCATTAAAATAGTATAAAATCCTGTGAAATTACATGAAATCTGATATTTCCTGAAGTTCTGCAAAATTTATAAAAATATCTTGAGAGGTTTTAAAATCCCTTAAAATCAATAAAATCCTAGAAAATCTATGAAACATTCCTTGGAATCTTTTTAAATGCCCTAAAATATTTAAAATCCATTGAACTTCCTTGAACTTTTTTTAAATACCCTAAAATATTTCAAATTCTTTGGAATCACTTCAAATGATT
>CAKNYM010052059.1:381787-442632 GCA_932195095.1 Andricus curvator
GAAATTTTGTTAGCTCTTAAACATCTAGAAAATCCTTTAAAATCTTTTAAAAAATTCTATACATTGTGATATAACATTCGTTGGAATCCTTCAAAATATCCTGAAATCTTTGGTAATACCTTGAAATATTTAAAAATCTTTGAAATCCTACGAAATCCCTTAATTCTTGTGAATAAATTCTTTGACATCCATTAAAATAATATAAAATCCTGTGAAATTACACGAAATCTGATATTTCCTGAAGTTCTGCAAAATTTATAAAAATACCCTGAGGATTTAAAATCCCTTAAATCACTGAAAACCTCGAAAATCTATTAAACACTCCTTGGAATCTTTGAAAATATCCTTAAATATTCCAAATCCTTCGAATTTTTAAAAATACCCTAAAATCTTTTAAATACTTTGGAATACCTTTAAATTATTCAAATTTATTAAAAATTTCTCAGAATTTTTTCAAGTACCCTAGAAGATTTCAAAAGAATTCAAGGAAATTTAGAAATAGGCATAGACCTGAATTAAATAATGGTTAACCTCTGGGTAATTCATTGAAGGAAAAGTAATCTTTTCATTTAAAAAAGTGATTTTACTGACTTTAGCTTAAAAAAGTGATTTGAGAAAGAAAGAATTGACTAAAAGTGACTGTGCTGCAGCCCAGATTATTATTATTTCCATTTATTTTCAAAATCTGCATCCGATTTCAGTCAAAATTAGTCCAAATTTCTGTTAGAAACGGAAACTTTGGATGCAGATCTCGGAAAGAATCTGAAAGAATATCGTGCAAAACCTATTCGAAACTTCCTTTTCGAAATTTTTACCAGGGAACAAAAAAGTGACATTTATGGGATATATAAATTAGTTCTAGTGCAAATTGAATCTTTGAATATACATCCGTTATTGTTAATTAATCATTACCGAATATCGCTATAAGGAGTTAAGACAAGCCTTCGCAGACTTTTAACATCAAAATCAATGAGGATTCCAGAAGCTTAAGAAATTAGCAATTCGTACAAGGTTGATTCTTAATGCGCAATTAAAGTGTTTGACGGCAATTTGAGCGAAAAATGTCACGAGACATAACCTACACTCACCATAAGTAATCATTATCCGAAGTCTTTCGCAGGTATTTGCAGGTGCTTCCGAAAGCGATAATATCAGGTACATCACAGTATAATAAGATTTCAATCCAGATTTCCTCAGGGAAGACAGCAGGATCCATAATTACGATAAAAGCGATTACAAAACGTACAATGATAAAATTAACACACTATCTAGCTCAAATGAAACCTAACCACAGATTCTGGCACTCCCCATTTTGACAACGAAAAGACGACAAGTTCAAACGAGTCGATCATGACAGCCGAGAATGAACCCCCCACCTGAGTCTGACGGCACGGCCGTGGTGTGGCGCTCTTTCGCGCCACTTTTCAAATGTTGTGATGTCCCTTATGGTGAATTAAAAAAATTTCACAAATATTTCGCAAAGATTTTGGATAGATTTAACAGATTTCACAAATACTTAAATTATTTCACAAAGATTTCCGATAGATTTCAAAGAGTGCACAGAGATTTAAATGATTTCCTGAAGATTTTAAATATTTAGCAAAGATTTCGGATAGATTTAAAAGATTTCAAATATTCCGCAAAGATTTCGGATAGATTAAAAAGATTTCACACAGACTTAAATGATTTCTCAAAGATTTCACAAAGATTTCAATGACTTCCCAAAGATTAAAAAAATTTCACAAATATTTCGCAAATATTTTGGATAGATTTAAAAGATTTCACAAAGATTTCTGATAGATTGCAAACATTGCAAGAAGATTTAAATGATTTCTCAACGATTTTAAGATTGTATTTTAAAATTTTAGATTAAAAAGATTTCACAAAGACTTTAATGATTTCCCAAAGGTTTTAATAATTTCTCAAATATTACCAAATATTTCAAATATTTTGCAAAGATTTCTAAAAATATCAGAAAGATTTCACAAAGATTTCAATGATTTCCCAAAGATTTTAAAGATTTCGCAAAAATTAAAAAGATTTCACAAAAACTTCAATGATTTCCCAAAGATTTCATTAATTTCACAAATATTACCAAAAATTGCAAATATTTTGCAAAGATTTCCAACAATATCAGAAAGATTTTCAATGATTTCCCAAAGATTTCGCAAAGATTCCAAATATTTCGCAAAGATTTCGTATAGATTTCAAAGATAGATTTCAATGATTTCCCAAAGATTAAAAAAAATTGAAAAATATTTCGCAAGTATTCCGCAAAGATTAAAAAGATTTCACAAAGACTTCAATGATTTCCCAAATATTTCAATAATTATTTCACAAATATTACCAAAAATTGCAAATATATTGCAAAGATTTCCAAAAATATCCGAAAGATTTCCCAAAGATTTCGCAAAGATTCCAAAGATTTCGCAAAGATTTCAGATAGATTTCTAAAAGTGCGCAAAGATTTCAATGATTTCCCAAAGATTAAAAAAATTTCACAAATATTTCGCAAATATTCTGGATAGATTTAAAAGATTTCACAAAGATTTCAAATATTTCTCAAATATTTCTGATAGATTGCAAAACATTGCACGAAGATTTAAATTATTTCTCAAAGATTTTAAAATTTTAGATTAAAAAGATTTCACAAAGACTTCAATGATTTTCCAAAGATTTTAATAATTTCCCAAATATTACCAAATATTTCAAATATTTTGCAAAGATTTCCAAAAATATCAGAAAGATTTCACAACGATTTCATTGATTTCGCAAAGATTTCAGATAGATTTCCAAGAGTGCGCAAAGATTTCAATGATTTTCCAAAGATTAAAAAAATTTCACAAATATTTCGCAAAGATTTTGGATAGATTTAGAAGATTTCAAAAAGGTTTCAAATATTTCGCAAAGATTTCTAATAGATCACAAATATCACCAGAAATTTTAAATATTTTGCAAAGATTTCCATATCAGAAAGATTTCACAAAGATTTCAATGATTTCCCAAAAATTTCAATGATTTCCTAAAGTTTTTAAAAATTTCGCAAAGATTAAAAAGATTTCACAAAGACTTCAATGATTTCCCAAAGATTTCAATAATTTCCCAAATATTACAAAATATTTTGCAAAGATTTCCAAAAATATCAGAAAGATTTCACAAAGATTTCATTGATTTCGCAAATATTTTGTATAGATTTGAAAGATTTCAAATATTTCGCAAAGATTTCTGAAAGATTGCAAACATTGCACGAAGATTTCAATGATTTCCAAAGATTTTAAAGATTTCGCAAAGATTAAAAAGATTGTACAAAGATTTCAATGATTTCCCAAAGATTTCAATAATTTCCCAAAGATTTTAAAGATTTCGCAAAAATTAAAAATATTTCACAAAGACTTCAATGATTTCCCAAAGATTTAAATAATTTCACAAATATTACCAAAAATTGCAAATATTTTGCAAAGATTTCCAAAAATATCAGAAAGATTTTCAATGATTTCCCAAAGATTTGGCAAAGATTCCAAATATTTCGCAAAGATTTCGTATAGATTTCAAAGATAGATTTCAATGATTTCCCAAAGATTAAAAAATATTCAAAAATATTTCGCAAGTATTCCGCAAAGATTAAAAAGATTTCACAAAGACTTCAATGATTTCCTAAATATTTCAATAATTATTTCACAAATATTACCAAAAATTGCAAATATATTGCAAAGATTTCCAAAAATATCAGAAAGATTTCCCAAAGATTTCGCAAAGATTCCAAAGATTTCAGATAGATTTCCAAAAGTGCGCAAAGATTTCAATGATTTCCCAAAGATTAAAAAAATTTCACAAATATTTCGCAAATATTTTGGATAGATTTAAAAGATTTCACAAAGATTTCAAATATTTGTCAACTATTTCTGATAGATTGCAAACATTGCACGAAGATTTAAATTATTTCTCAAAGATTTTAAGAATAGATTTTAAAATTTTAGATTAAAAAGATTTCACAAAGACTTCAATGATTTTCCAAAGATTTTAATAATTTCCCAAATATTACCAAATATTTCAAATATTTTGCATAGAGTTCCAAAAATATCAGAAAGATTTCACAGCGATTTAATTGATTTCGCAAAGATTTCAGATAGATTTCAATGATTTCCCAAAGATTAAAAAAATTTCAAAAATATTTGGCAAAGATTTTGGATAGATTTAGAAGATTTCAAAAAAGTTTCAAATATTTCGCAAAGATTTCTGATAGATCACAAATATCACCAGAAATTTTAGATATTTTGCAAAGATTTCCATATCAGAAATATTTCACAAAGATTTCAATGAATTCCCAAAGATTTCAATGATTTCCCAAAGATTTTAAAGATTTCGCAAAGATTGAAAAGATTTCACAAAGACTTCAATGATTTTTCAAAGATTTGAATAATTTCCCAAATATTTTGCAAAGATTTCCAAAAATATCAGAAAGATTTCATTGATTTCGCTAATATTTTGGATAGATTTGAAAGATTTCCCAAAAATATTTCAAATATTTCTGAAAAATTGCAAACGTTGCACGAAGATTTCAATGATTTCCAAAGATTTTAAAGATTTCGCAAATATTAAAAATATTTCACAAAGACTTCAATGATTTCCCAAAGATTTGAATAATTTCACAAATATTACGAAAAATTGCAAATATTTTGCAAAGATTTCCAAAAATATCAGAAAGATTTTCAATGATTTCCCAAAGATTTCGCAAAGATTCCAAATATTTCGCAAAGCTTTCGGATAGACTTCAAAGATTGACCAAAGATTTCAATGATTTCCCAAAGTTTAAAAAAAATTCAAAAATATTTCGCAAGTATTTCGCAAAGATTAAAAAGATTTCACAAAGACTTCAATGATTTCCCAAATATTTCAATAATTATTTCACAAATATTACCAAAAATTGCAAATATATTGCAAAGATTTCCAAAAATATCAGAAAGATTTCAATGATTTCGCAAAGATTCCAAATATTTCGCAAAGATTTCAGATAGATTTCCAAGAGTGCGCAAAGATCAATGATTTCCCAAAGATTAAAAAAATTTCACAAATATCAAAAAAATTTCACAAATATTTCGCAAATATTTTGGATAGATTTAAAAGATTTCAAATATTTCGCAAAGATTTCTGATAGATTGCAAACATTGCACGAAGATTTAAATGATTTCTCAAAGATTTTAAAGATTTCGGAAAGATTAAAAAGATTTCACAAAGACTTCAATTATTTCCCAAAGAATTCAATAATTTCACAAATATTACCAAAAATTTTAAATATTTTGCAAAGATTTCCAAAAATATCAGAAAGATTTCACAAAGATTTCAATGAATTCCCAAAGATTTCAATGATTTCTCAAAGATTTGAAAGATTTCGCAAAGATTAAAAAGATTTCACAAAGACTTTAATGATTTCCCAAAGATTTCAATAATTTCACAAAGATTTTGAAGATTTCGGATATATGTTACAAAGATTTGAATGATTTCCCAAAGATTTCAATAATTTCACAAATATTATCAGATATTTCAAAAATATTTCAAATATTTCCCAAAGATTCCAGAAAGATTTTACAAAGATTCTAATGATTTCTCAATGATTTCAAAGATTTCACAAAGTTTTTATATATTTCGCAACGATTTCGGATAGATTTAGAAGATTTCACAAAGACTTCAATGAATTCAATAGTTTCAAAAATATTACCAAATATTTTAAAAAGATATTTCCAAAGATATCAGAAAGATTTCACAAAAATGTCAATGATTTTCTAAGGATTTCAAAGATTTCAAATATTTTGCAAAGATTTCTGATAGATTTAAAAGACTAACATTCTTTCACAAAAATTTCAGATAGATTTCAAAGAATTCAAAATTAAAGAAATTATTCAACTACTGACGTATCAATTTCAGATAGTTTGATGTTGATCTATTATGATTTTCAACAACATCATTTTTAACTTTTTAATTTCATATCGTTTAAGTTTTAACACTTCATTTAGAATTATTATTCATTCTTGCAATTGCCCAATTGAATATTTTTCAATTTTGACTTGTTCATTTTTTATTATACTGAAAATTAAAAAATAATAATACAAACTAAGATTGCTATATATGATTCTAATGTTTCAAATTGCACAATTTTAAGCCTTTCATCTCGAAAGGGTTTCTGTTTAAGTTGAGTTTGAAATGTTCAATATTTTGGAACATTTTCATATAAAAATAATTCAATTTTCAATGTGTACTTCTAAAATCTTCTAATTTTTAAGGCTCTAATTTGAGAAATTTATTATTGTCTTAAATTTTCACTGATTTGAATTTTTAATAATTTTTCATTAGTTTTTATTAACTCATTATTAAAAATTAAAAATTGAGCCATAATTTATTTTACAAGACGATTCTGAATCTCTTCAAAATAAAAAAATTAACAGATTTTAACGTTACAAATTAAACTGTTTTAATTTGAAAACTTAGTAGTTAAACAAATGTGAACGTCTTTTTGAAACATTTATTATCTGTTTTTAATTTTAAAATAATTTCAAATTGATAGATTCATAATTAAACGCTTTTATTCAATTTCAAATCCTGTTATTCAAATATTGTTTTCTTCTAAATCTCTAAAATATTCAAATTTTTAACCATTCAATTTGAAATTTTGCAATTAAAAAAAAAGCATTTTTTTAATATTTAGCAATGTTTGACTGTTCATTAAAAATTATCTATTATAAATCAAATATTAAAAATTAAACTACAAATTTTAAACAAAATGTAGATTTTTGAAGACTTTGAACCAAAAAATTGTAAGCTTCTTTAGAATGTTGAATGGTTTCAAGAGAATACAAATTTTGACTAAGATTCTCGGGAAATCTTTAAATATATATATATTTTTTTAAGCTAATTTAAAAAGAATATTTAAAAATATTTTTAAAAAATTAAAAAGATTTCCAAGATTCTAAAAAAAATAGATTGATTTCGTAACTTTCTCAGTTAACTTCCACTTCACTTTCACTGAAAAATAATTGAAGGTAAATATAGATAAACAATTTAAACAATTAAATATGCCACTTAAAGTGAAATGGAAGTAAGGTGAGCAACTTACGTAATCGATCTCCTGGAAGACTATAAGGCTATTTTTTTATTTTGCAGGATTTCTTTTAAATTTTAGGAAAAATTCAAATCATTTTAAAAGGTATTTAAAAGTTCTGAAAAATTCACAAAAACATCTAAAATTTGAAGAGATACAAATATTAAAAAAAAACTATAATATAATAAAAAAATAAAACAATGTAGATTTTTTTGAAGATGCACAATTTTACATAAAAATCTACTTCCTTTTAATACTCACATTTATTAGTATTAATTATTTGATTATTACGAAATTAAATCATCAATAACCATTAATATTATAGTTGTGTAAATATTAAATTATAATTTAAAAATTACACGTACAATAGTTTCATTTTGTCACCATAAGGAACATTATAAAATTTTAAAAAGGGCCGTCAGAGCATAGGGGGGAGGGGTTATAAATATTGTTCATTATTTGTTTAGATGATTAATAATTTTACTTCAATAGTTAATACATAAATTCTTTGTTGTATTTAAATGTACCGCCCTTTTTTAGTATGATCACTTGACACCAGATGCGCTTCTTTTTATTTTGATAATCAGCTGATGGGGATTCCACTCTATACAACTTTATTATTTTAATCTGTGACCAAACACGTGTTCGACTGTTTTCCTATTATCACCTATTGTTTATAGCAATAATGGAAATCTAAATGAAAATACTGTTTGAAAGTGTTTAAAAATCACCTCAATATGAGGAATTTAACGATTTACAATCAAGATGTTCGCAAACATTCGAATATTGAAGAATATTCGAAACTTAAATCATATTTTTGCTGCGTTCACCCGGACAGTGATGATTTTTATTTTCTGACACAATACGGAATAGATTTGATACCTTCCGATAAGGTAAAACCAACAAATGTTTTGGATTTTGATCGTTACGGCGACTATCGTCCGGTGGGCATGGCCAGTTATCATCATCGAGTTTATTTTGCCTTCGAGTGTGGAAATCTTGTGAGTGTTGATATTCATGATGATGGTGGAGACTTTGAAGATGATGTCTCTGAGGATTTACAGATGAATTTACACTGTATGAACATGAGTCCTGATCAAGATATTATTGCCTTAGTTAGTAAAGACGGAACTGTCATTACTGTGGACATGAATTTTCAAATAATTGCCAAGGTAAGTTGATTATTTATGTCTTATTCCTTGTATCGTATGTCACTAGCATCTAGCGAATCGGGAAAACGCCGGGAATTTTGTCTTCTATCGCAAAATCAATTTTTTTCTATCATTTATCGTATACGGAGTGTCCAGTGATTCTTAGGAACGAAATTCAAGGTCTTTTCCAGGCTTTCCAGGTCAAGAAGTCAAGTTATTCCAGTTCTCCTTTTTTTACATGAAATAATGAAATAACCGTTTGTTATAGATGTAAAAAATGAGCCATTTAATTTTTTATTGGCCAAACATTTTTTAAGAAAGCAGAACCATAAATAAACAAATTCTTAATTTTTTGCGAACGTAAGTTGTCTTTGAAATCCTTGAAATCTTTGTGAAATTTTCGAAATTTTGTGAAATCTTTGTGAATTCGTTGAGATCTCTTGAAGTACGTAAAATCTTTGCGAAATCTTGAAATTTCTGTGAAATCTTTTAGAATCTTTTTTGATTTTTGTAAAATATTTAAATGTTTAAAATCCTTGTAATCTTTAAAATATTTGTAAAGTCTTTCTGAAATCTTTTGTATTCATTTGAAATCATTAAAATATTTTTAATCTGTCTAAAATCTTTTGAAATGTTAGAAATCTGGTTTACTATAACAAAATCTTTAAAATCCTTGAAATATTTGTGAAGTCTTTCTGAAATCTTTTGTATTAATTTGAAATAATTAAAATATTATTAATCTGTCTAAAATCTTTGGAAATGTTAGAAATCTGGTTTACTATAACAAAATCTTTAAAATCTTTTGAAAGTTTTAAAATCTTTGGAAATGTTCGAAATCTTTGAAATCTTGGTCAAATCTTTTGAAATATTTGTTTGTGAAATCTTTTTTATTCGTTGAAATCATTGAATTATTTGAAATCTTTTCAAATCTTTGAAATCCTTTAAATCTTTTAAAAGTTTTAAAAGCTTTATGAAATTGTTGTGAAATATTTGAAAGCTGGTGTACACGCCTTTTTTAAATCTTTGTAGGATGTTCAAAATTCTGTTAAATATTTAAAATCTTTGAAATATTTTGAAACTTTTTGAAATCTGTATTAATCTGGTGTACAGTCAAAAACCGAGTGGTTTCAAAAACCCTTGAAAAATCCGTTATATGGCCATGGCTCATTCTAATTCTGAAAATGAATTAACATAGAAATTTTCAACTAATAATTTTTCTAATTTGTAAGTTGAATATCACAAAGAAATGTATACTTTAACATTCTATATTAGCGGATACGAAATTAAAAACTTATAGAATTATTCACAATATTGAAACCTGTTCATTGCAGTCTATAAAATAATTGGTAATGTCTACAAAAAATTCCTAGACATCTCTTTATTTATTCTGTAATGAGTAAAAGATAAATTATATCTTGATATATAAAAAACATTTAGTAGCCAGATTTCTTCTAAACGAGATGTTTCTTTCATAATAGAAATAGACTAAAAGATTTAAATTACTTTTCGCATTTCAATGAAATAACTGTTTTAAAAGAAAAAAAAAATAATTCAAGGTTCTCGTGAAAAATTCAAGATTTCCAAGTTTTCAAGGTTCAAAAAAAATTCAAGGAGAATTCCAGGTTTTCAAGGTCGCTGGACACCCTGGTATATGATACCAGCAAAGTTTTTCGAAAAATGCAGTCATTTTAATGATCAACATTACAAATTTTTGTCAGAAATGTTTCAAATTACATTCTTTTAAAATATAAGTCTTATTAATGATGGAATAATTTGTAAATCTATATTTTTGAAATTTGAGAATTTTTATTAAATTGTAACTCTTCAAAATTGTAAATATTTGAATTGTCAATCTTTATAATGGACGACTTCCTGCAATTTTGATGTTTTGCATTTGAAATTTCATCGATTTCGAAGATTTAAGATTGAAAATTCTTGACTTTTGACCTTCAAAATCACTGGAATTTAAGAATTTTTATTTATTCAACTTTAAAATTGAAGACATTTAAACTGCAAATCCTTAACATTGAATACTCTGAATTGTAGATGTTTCAATTTTAAAAGTTTTGTAAATTATGCAAATACATTCGAAAATTTGGTCTTTAAAATAACCACAATTTAAGAATTTATACTTATTTCAAAAGTTAAAAAGTTTTCAGTTGTAAATCTTCAAAATGGAAGAGGTTTTAATTGAAAATCGTTGGAAGAATTTTTCACTGTAAGTCTTCAAAATTGAACTTTTCCAAAGAAATGTTTCAAATTACATTCCTTGAAAACATAAGTCTTATTTAAGGAATAATTTGTAAATCTATATTTTTGAAATTTCAGAATTTTGTTAAATTGTAACTCTTCAAAATTGTAAATCTTTGAATTGTCAATCTTTAAAATGGAAGATTTTGCTAATTTAAAAAAATTACAATTCAAAATTATAAAAGTTTTAGGGAAGAACTTTCCATTGTAAGGCTTCAAATTGAACTAGTTTAAAAAAATGTTCCTAATTACATACCTTTAAAATATAGTTCTTAAAAATTGAATAATTTTGAATTCCAAATTTATAACAATCAAGAATTGTCAATTGTAACTCTTCAAAATTGCAGAACTTTGAATTGAAAATCTTTAAATATTGAAGACATTTAAACTGCAAATCGTTAAGATTAAAGAATTTTAATTGTAAATCTTTAAAATTCTAGAACTTTGAATGGTAAATCTTGAAAAATGAAGAGTTTTTAATTTTAAAAATTAAAAAATAATGCAAGTTTCCAGTTTCACAATTAAAAATGATGTCATTTTAATGATTTGTATGCCAAATTTCATCACTTTGGAAGATGTAGAATTGAAAACTCTTGACTTACTATCTTCAAAATCATCACAATTGAAGAAGTGTTATTTGTACATCTTTCAAAACTACAAAAAAAAATTTTAAATTACATTCCTTTCAAGTATAAGTCTTAATAATGGAATCATTTTTAAATCTATCTTTTTGAAATTCAAGAATGTTTAATTGTAACTCTTCCAAATTGTAAATATTTGAATTGTCAATCTTTAAAATGGAAGATTTTCTAATTTAAAACATTTGGAAAAAAAATTCATAATAAAAAATATATAAAGAAACTTTTATAAGGTACCCTACAGAAATTTTTTAATAGATTTTATAAAACTTGGCGGAATTATATTATACCATCCATCTTTCATATCTAGCAATTTTTTCATTAAATCATTTTGTTTGTAACATTCAATCCCGCCAAGTTTGGATAAAAAATACAGTTATGTTGAATTATTGATAAAATAGCGCTGCGAAGTACATGGGTGTATTCACTATTTTTGAGTTGAAAATTCATCTATTTTGGTTAAAAGTCAGAACTGTTTGGATGAAAATTAATCTGTTTTTGTTGAGGATTCAACTATTTTGTTGAAAATTTGTATTTTATAGTTGAAATATCAACTATTACATTTTTTCGTTGAGAATTCAACTCTTTTGGTTGAAAATTCAACTGTCCTTAGTTGAAAGTGGGGCTACTGTGTTAAAAATTATTTTTTTGTCGTTGATGATTCATCGTTTTATTTGAAAAAGCTTCCTTTTTTGTTCAAAATTTAACTATCTTGTTGAAAATTCTTTTTTTTTAATTAAGTTTTTTAACTATTCCATGTTAGGTTGAAAATTCATATGTTTCGTTAAAAATGTAGCTATTTTGTTGAAAATTCGTCTTTCCTGGTTGAATTCAACATCTTTTAAATGAAACATAAAATATTTTTACCGTGGAAATATCAGCTATTACACTTTTCGTTAAGAATTCTTTTTTTTCGAAGATTGATCATTTTGTTTGCAAACTTAACTAATTTGTTGAACATTCCTTTTTTTCTTGGTTAATGACCTACAATAACCTACCAATATCGTTTTTAAATTTTTTAACAAAATTATCTACCTTGTTTATAAGAGTTTTTTTTATATTGGGAATATAACAGCACTGCATTTTATGTAATTGTTCGCGTCTTCGAGACTCGTGGATTGATCTATTGGCGAACTTTCGATGATTTTAATGTGGAATATAAAACTACCGTAAGTTACAAAGTTGTTCATTGTAACAAAACACAGCGATTAACATTTTGATGGGCTTACAAGAAGACATCTTTAAATTGGTCGGGGGGGGGGGGGGGGGGATTGATTGGGAAAAAATCCGAGAATTTGAAATTGCCTGATCACCAGACACCCTGGTCACTGTTTATAATATTTGAATTAAACAATTTTGCAAAAAAAGTTTGATATCTTCAGAACGGAAACTCTTTTTGTTTAGGTCAACTTATTTTCAACCGAATTCGGAGAAAAGCAGTTCGTAACAGTTGGTTGGGGAAAGAAAGAAACGCAATTCCACGGTTCTGAAGGAAAGGCTGCAGCAAAAGAAAAACCAACAGTTATTACCAAGTCCGAAACGGATGATGGAATACCTAGAATAACTTGGAGAGGCGACAGCAGCATGTTTGCCGTCAGTTTCATAAATAACGAAACTGGAACTCGACAATTTAAAGTGTTTAGTCGAGACGGTGTTTTGCAATACACGAGCGAATTATTAGATGGTTTGGAGGAAAATATATCCTGGAAACCTTCAGGAAATTTAATTGCAACTACTCAGAAGCAACCGAACAAGCACGTCGTTGCTTTATTCGAAAGGAATGGATTAAAGCACAGAGAATTCTCCCTGCCTTCGAATTTGAAGCTCAAGGTTTAAATTTCATATTTATGTTATGTTTGGAGAACGTTTCCTGGTCAAATGTTGCTAAGTAGATTAAACATCTGTTATTAAATGAATTGAATCCCGCCAAAAACATATGCGATGCAAAAAATCTGCCAAGTACAACTACGTGGATTTGTGAAATCAAAGTTGGCCAAGTAATTTGGGAAAAAATATTCATAATAAAATATATTAAGAAACCTTTCATGAAGTACCCTATAGAAGTTTTTAAAATAAATTTTAAAAATACATTTTAGACATTATTCAACTTGGCGGGATTATATTATACCGGCAATCTCCCATGCCCAGCATTTTTTTTATTAAAATCATTTTTCTTACAACAATCAATCCTGCCAAGTTTTATAATGTTTAATATGGCTTTTTAAAAGTTTTTTAAAACCTTCTATAGGGTACTTTATAAAAAAAATTCTCAATATATTTTATTAGGAATATTATTTCCCAAATTACTTGGTCAAATATGATTTCACAAATCCATGCAGTTGTACGTAACAGGTTTTTGCATTCCTTTTTTCGAAATTTGATTTTCAAAATGCAAGAATAGAATTGATTATATAGAATTGGTATAGAATTGATAAAAACTCGAATTCTACATTAAAAATAGAATTGAATTCAATATCTTGCATAGTTTTTAAAATTTTACTGTTTGTCACCTTAAATTTTTCATTTTTTATACTAAATACGTAAAAAGTTCTAAAATATTCAAGATATAGACAATTCTTCTAATATGTATCGAGCATCTGTTGCCACTGACTTTTCATTATAACTTGGTGACAATTGGTTCAATAGATTAGGATGTACAGGTGAGCACAGGTGAAAATATCGATTTTTTAACATAAATAAGATTAACTAAAAATTGTAATTCATAAAGTTATCATATTTTTCTAAGATACATATCAAGAACATGTTGCTATAGGTTTCTCAGTTAAATATTAGGCAAAAAGTTTGCATCAAAAATACATTATTGTTGAATGATTGTAAAAAACATAAATTGTTTACCCCTGCTCACTTCAGTAGCCTAATTTATTCAACTAATTTACAATAAATTTCAATTAGAAGTCTGTAGTAACATATTATTGGTAGATATTGCAAGAATTTTTTATCTTTTTTTTTTTAATTTTACCATTTAGATTATCTCTGAATTTTCAGTTTTTACACTAAACACGTAAAATTTTAAAAGCCATTTAAGAAATCAAAAAGTTCTGCAATAAATACCGAGAATCTGTTACTACTGGCCTCTCCTTGAAATTTCATGTCAATCGGTTTGATAGATTAGGTTGTAGAGGTGAGCACAGGTCGAAGATTAGTTGTTTTTATGTTTTTTCATTTTGTTTTTATTTTACAGCTTCCAAAACATTGACATAAAATCACGCTTAAACTTATTTTTTAATAGTTTATCAGTCAGCTGTCAATTCTTATTGAAGTCGGTTGAGAATTCTGCTGACAATCCACGAAAGGTCCAAAATACATGATTATTCCAGATAAGGATTCTTGGTAGCGTTTTTTTGTACTTTGTGACGATTCGCTACCGCGAATCTTGAACTTAAGAAGTTTCAAACTCACTCATGTTTCACACTCTTTCCCCTTTAACTATTCCATTTTTTGTTAAAAATTTATATTTTTTAGTTGAAAATTCCACAATTTGGTTAAAAATTTATATATTTTCTTAAAAATTCGGATTTTTTGGTTGAATTTATCTCTTTTTTATTTATATTAAAATCTTTCTTGGTTGAAATAGCAACTATTACTTTTTTTTTTGAAAACTCATATTTTTTAGTTGAAAATTCAACTACTTGATTGAAAGTTGAACTAATTTGTTAAAAATCCTTTTTTTTTGTTAAAGATTTATCATTTTAGTTGAAAATTCATCTTTTTGGTTGAAAATTGGACTATTTTGTTCAAAAATCTATCTTTTCTGTGAAAATTAAATTTTTTTAACTATAATGTACCATTCCAATTTGGTTAAAAATTTATATTTTTAAATGACTATTTCATTTTTCTAGTTGAACATTCAATTGTTTTGTGAAAACTTTGCCTTTTTGGCTTACAAATTTGTCCTTTTGGGTAAAAATTTTATGATTCTTGATAAAAAATATAACTGTTTAATTAAAAATTCTTGTACTTTTTTTATTTTTTTTTTGTAGAGAGTTAATCTTCTTATTTTAAAATTCATCTATTTTGGTAGAAAGTTAAACTATTTCGTTAAAAATTCGATTATTAATTCGAAAATTTAACTATTTGGTGGAAAATTTACTTTCTGGTTAAAAATTTATATTTTTTGGTTGAAAATTCATATTTTCGGGTTGAAGATTCTACTCTTTGGTTTCAAATTTCAAGTACGTAATGAAAGTTGAACTACTTTGTTAAAAATCTAATTTTTTTAAAGATTCACCTCTTTGGTTTATAATTTAACTATTTTTTTGAAGATTTGTTTTATTTTTTGGTTTAAAATGAATTTTTTAATTTGAAAATTAAGTTTTCCATTTTTGGTTGAAAATTGATATGTTTTAGTTGAGAATTGAAATATTTGGTAGAAAATTCATGTATTTTGTTGAAAATTCATCTTTTTGGTTAAGAATTTCATTTTTTTTCATTTTTTCTGGTTGCGTTTAACTGGTTAAAAATTTGTTTTTTATTTTTTGAAAATTAATTTTTTACACTTAAATTTTAACTATTCCAATTTTAGTTGAAAACTGATCTTCTTTAGTTGAAAATTCAACTGTTTGGTACACAATTCATGTATTTTATTGAATTTTTTTTGGTGTGTAGGAAAATCATCTTTGTTGAAAATTTATTATTTTGGTTGAGGATACAGCTATTTTGTTAAAAATTCCACTTTTTTGTTGAATTCAACTGGTTGAAAATGATTTTTTTTCTGTGAAAAAGTAATTTTTTAAATGAAAATTTAACTAATGCATTTTTCGTTAAAAACTGATAATTTTAAGTTGAAAATTAAACTATTTGGTTGAAAAATCATGTTTTTTTTTTGTTGAAAATTTTTTTTCTGGTAGAAAATGAATCTTCTTGGTTGAAAATTCATTTTTCTAACCAAAATTCAATTATTTGGTTAAAAATTCAACTCAGTTGTTGAAAATTATCTTTCTTGTTCAAAATTCAACTGTATTTTAAAACATACTTCTTTTTGGTTTGAAAATTTTACTATTTGGTTAAAAGTTCAACTCCTTTGTTAAAAATTCGTCTTTTGTATTGAAAATTCAGTTGTGTTAAAGAAATGTTTTTTTTTCGTTTAAAAATTTATTTCTTTAGGTAAAGATGTCATGTTTCTTGATAAAAAATGCAACTGTTTGCTTGAAAATTCTTGTATTTTTTTGTGTGTAAAAAGTTAATCTTTTTATTTTAAAATTCATCTTTTTAGTTGAAAGTTGACCTATTTTGGTAGAATATTTAACTATTTTGGTAGAAAATTCAACTATTTGTTTGAAAATTTAACTATTTGGTAGAAAATTAACTTTGTGGTTAAAAATTTATGTTTGTTGGTTGAAAATTCATATTTTCGGATTGAAAATTCTATTCTTTGTTTTAAAATTTCAACTATGTGATGAAAGTTGAACTACTTTGTTAAAAATTCATTTGTTTTTTAAGATCAACACCTGTGGTTTAAAATTTAACTATTGTGTTCAAAATTCGGTTTATTTCTTGGTTTAAAATTAATTCTGTAATCTGCAAATTTAAGTATTCCACTTTTGGTTGAAAATTGATGTGTTTTAGTTGAGAATTGAATTGTTTGGTAGAACATTTATTTATTTTTGTGAAAATTCATCTTTTTGGTTAAGGATTCATTTTTTTCGTTTTTTTATTGCGTTCAACTGGTTAAAAATTTGTTCTTTTTTTGTTGAAAATAATTTTTAAAATGAAAATGTAACTATTCGAATTTTAGTTGAAAACTTATCTTTTTTAGTTGAAAATTCAACTATTTGGTACAAAATTCGTGTATTTTGTTGAATTTTTTATTTTTTTTGTAGAAAAATCATCTTCGTTGAAAATTGATTATTTTGGTTGAAAATTAAACTATTTATTTTAAAAATCATGTTTTTTTTTGGTTGAAAATTTATCTTTTGGTAGAAAATGAATCTACTTGCTTGAAAATTAATTTTTGTAGGTGAAAAATTCAACTATTTGGTTAAAAATTCAACTCAATTGTTGTAAATGTAATTATGTTGTTGAACATTCAAAAATTTCGTTAAAGTCATCTGTTCTGGTTAAAAATTGATCCTTCTTAGTTGAAAATTAACATTCTTGTTGAAAATTTAACTGTATTTTAAAACATTCGTCTTTTTGGCTTGACAATTTAACTATTTGTTTAAAAGTTCAACTGTTTCGTTAAAAATTCGTCTTCTTGGGTAGAAAATTCATCTCTTTTGGTAGAATATCTTTTTTGGTCGATAGTGTAACTATTTTGTTGAAAATGCAATACATTTAGATTTGAAACCTTAAGAATTTATTCCTCTATCATTTAGCGGCGATTCGCTACCGCGGATCTTTATAACCGCAATAAAATGATTCAATTTTCAGGTAAAAGATTTACTTTGGTCATCAGACTCTGAAATTCTGACAGTTTGGGCTGAAAATCTGGAAACAGGAGATACGATTCTACAACTTTGGACAGAAGGGAATTACCACTGGTATTTAAAGCAAACTATCACATTCGATAAAGACACTTCAGTGATATATGCGACGTGGAGCCTCGCCCCTAAATCCGGAAAGAAATTAATAATTTTGACACAGGATAATTTAATAACTTACACATTTCATTGGACAGTCGATCATAGTCGAGGAGAAGATTCAACTGATAAAGCTGTTGTCGGTGTTATTGATGGCGAAAAGGCTTTGCTTACGGGTTTTAAGGATGGCATTGTGCCACCACCAATGGCCCAACGAACATTGGAAGTCAGCGAAGCAATCAACGCTGTTCTTTTTGCTCCTGTTGGTATTAAAAGTGTTATTAATTCGAATGCAGTACTTTGTCTTTTGGATAATTATCGGTTGGCTCTTTACATTGACGCAAACGTAAGTACCATCGTCTGAATACTAAATTATGTTTAATAAAACAAAACACTTTTTTTGGCATTCATTGTTATTGTTCTTAATCATTCGAATTTCTCCTTAAGGATACTGATCTGCAGTACAAGTTTGTCAAGACATATAATATTGAATGGGAAAATAAAAATTTTTTGAATAAAGGTGTGCCACTAAGTCTGCATCACTTCCTCTGGTTTAAAGAGGATATTGTTTTATGCTCAGCTGTTAATAATTCAAATCACATGATTTGCGTTATTCGTTTAGAGGATTTAAATTCTGCAGATGGTAATCGTGCTTTTATTGAGAAAGAATACAAAATGGATTCAGCAGTGGATCACGTTGTTCCTTCTCCAGATGTAAATACAGCTTACGTAGTCGTAAATGGAAATGTTTTAAGATACACAGAAGATAAATTCATTCCGACTGAAGTTAAATTACCAGAACAGTGTATCAAAGTTGTAATTGTCGAGATAGAAAAAAAGGACGTGATTATTTCTCTCAGTTATAAGCATCGTTTATTCATCGATGGGAAAGAAGTTTCCAATAATATCAATTCTTTCTATATTCATTCCGACTTTTTGCTTCTTACAACTTTACAACACACCTTGATTTGTTTTCCACTTACTGAGAAAGGCATTAAGCAGATTGCTTCGTGCGATTTGACTCTCAAGCCCTGGGAGAATGGCAACAACGAAATGATGCCCTCAGGTTCGTTTCAATCATCTCATTTTCAAATCTTAGCGATTTTTATTATACGTCAGGGTGTCCAGCGACCTTGAAAACCTTGAAAACCCTGAAATCTCCTTGAGTTTTTCACGAGAACGTTGAATTTGAATTTTTTTTGCTTTTAAAACAGTTATTTTATTGAAATTCGAAGAGTAATTTAAATCTTTTAGTCTATTATGAAACATCTCGTTTAGAAGAAATCTTGCTACTGAGAAGTTTTTTATTTATCAAGATATAATTTATCTTTTGTTCATTACAGAATAAATAAAGAGATTTCAGGGCACTTTTTGTAGACTGTGCTAATCATTTTATAGATTGCTAATATAGAATTTTAAAGTATGCATTTTGTTCGTGATATTTAACTTACAAATTCTAAAAATTATTCAGTTGAAAATGTCGATGTTAATTCAGTTTCAGAATTAGAATGAGCCATGTCCATATAAGGAATTTTTCGAGGGGATTTTTTGTCAGAAAAATAAAATAAATAAAAACAAAAGAATTTTTAACAAATTAAAAGTCGGTTTTTAAGTTTACACCAGATTTCAAAAGTTTACAAAATATTTCTTAATATTTTTAAAGATTTCAAATTATGTCAAAATATTTCAAGGAATTTTGAACATTTCACAAAGATTTTACAGCTTTTAGAGACTTAAAAAAGGCGTGTACACTAGATTTAAGAAATTTCACAAAAATCTACCAAAGTTTTTGAACATTTCATAAAAATTTCAAGGATTTCAAAGATTTGAAAAAGGCGTGTACACCAGCTTTTAATAATTTCACAAAGATTTCGAACATGTTACAAAGATTTTATAATTTGCAAAAGATTTTAAATATTTTAAAAAGGAATTTCTACGATTTCAAACCATTTTAAAGATTTGAAACGATTTCCAAATTTTTTAGAAGATTTAAAAAGATTTCTCAAAGATTTAAAATACTTCAATGATTTTAAATGAATACAACGGATTTCATAAAGATTTTCTAAAAATTTCATACAGATTTCAAAAGAATACAAGAATTTCTAATATTACCAAAAAGGCTACAAAACACCAAACTTCAAAGAATTTAAACGATTTCAAAAATTTTTCAGAAAATTCTAAAAGATTCCACAAAGATTTCAAATATTCCAGTGATTTCAAACGAACACAAAATATTTAGGAAAGATTTCACAAATATTTCAAAGAATTCATAAGGATTTCAAAAGATTTCAAGAATTCGAGAGGTACAAAACTCTTGCAATCAGTGTACAAACGTTATTGAAATCCCTTTATAATCACCTTGAATTCAATTTAAATCACCGTGAAATCACCTGCAATAACGCCCGGAAATTTGTTCAAATCCACACAAAAAATCCTTTTTGTTAAAAAAAAAAGATATTTATAATCACTCACCAAGCCCCATGAAGTTTTACACGTATTTCTCATAAGAAAAAAATACGTTTTTGTAAATTTTATTCAGAATCGTCAATATTAGGTGAATCGAGATGAAACTCGTCATTCCTCTTCACAATTAGCCACAGAATACTAATAAAATATTACTTTTCAAATATGACCCCCATAAGTCTCTTTTATAGGGTCCCAAAGAAACCCCATTAGTGAAAAAATGGTTTTTGCTAGTTTTTGGCGCTAATTATGATTTTTTTTTTAGTTTTTTTATTGCAAATTGTTTCTGATACATAAAACACTAATTTATACTGACAATTAGATGTTTACGTAAAATTTCTACACAATTTATTATTGTTTTTAGCAATTTTCTCTTAGAATGGAGATAGAAAGTCACGGCTTTTTCAGAAATTTTCCACTTTTTGTCCAATTTTCAATTATAGAGAGGTAATACTTCATTATTGTTAACAAGCATAATTTTTTTAACAATTTATTGTTATTGTTAATAATATTCTCTTTGCTTAATGGTAGAAAGTTGCGGTTTTTTCTGAAGTTTTCCACTATTTGTCTATTTTTCACTTGGAGTGACCTAATAATTATTTAAGTTGAGCAAAAATAATTGTAATTATTCCATTCTTTGTTTTTTTCTCTTGTGAACGATAGCTTTTTTGTTTAAATTAATTTTTTTAACATTGGGAAAAGAGCAAAAATAATTCACTTAAAAAAGTATGTTTGTTAACTTGCATTAATTATTACTTCACTAAGTGAAAAGTGGACAAAAAGTTTAAGAGTTCACAAAAAGCCGCAACTTTTGAGCACTTATCTAAGAGAAGATAGTTATAAACAATTATAAACTGTTTAAACAACTATGTTTCTTAACTTGCATTACTTGTTACTTTAGTAAGTAAAAAGTGCATAAAAAGTTAACCATTTCAGACGAAACCGCAACTATATTGCATTAATAAAGAAGAAGATAGTTATGAACAATAATAATTTGTTTAAATAATTATTTTTGCTAAATTGAATTAATTATTAACTTTTCTAGAATTATTCTAAGAGAATATTATTAACAATAATAATAAATTGTTTCAAAAATTATGTTTGTTAACAATAATGAAGTATTACGTCTCTCTAATTGAAAATTGGACAAAAAGTGGAAATTTTGTGAACAAACCGCGACTTTCTATTTCCATTCTAAGAGAAAATTGCTAAGAACAATAATAAATTGTTTGAACAATTTATTTAAACATCTAATTATTAGTATAAAGTAGTATTTTATGTATTAGAAACAATTTGCATTTAAAAAAATGCAAGGAAATCATAATTAGCGCCAAAAACTAGCAAAACTAATTTTTTCACTTATGGGTTTTTTTTGGGAACCTATAAAATAGACTTATGGGGGTGATATTTGAAAAGTAATATTTTATTCGTATTCTATGGCTAATTGTGAAGAGAAATGTTGAGTTTCAACTCAATTCAGTTAATATTGACGATTCTGAATAAAATTTGCAAGAACGTCTTTTTTTCTTATGGAAAATACGTGTTAACTTCATGGGGCTTGCGCCACCTCTAAATATAATTAAAAAAATAGATTTATTTTTGTGTGGATTCGAAAAAATTTCCGGGCGTTATTAATAAAAATTCTAATTGGGATAAAAATTAATCTTTTTTGGTAGAAAATTAATCCTTTTGGTTAAAAATTCATTTATTTGCTTGAAAAATATTTTTTATCGAAAATTATTATTTTTTTTTTAACTGAAAATTTAACTATTCTATTTTTTGTCGAACATTTATCTTTTTCGATAGACATTTATTCTTGTTGGTTGAACATTTAACCATGTTGTTAAAAATTCATTTATTTTGTTGAAAATTTGTCTTTTCTTGGTAGAAAATTCATATTTTGGCTTGAAAATTCAGTTATTGGGTTAAAAATTAATTTTTTTTGGCTGAAAATTCGTTTCTTTTTGTTAAAATAAATTTTTTTAACTAAAAGTTTAACTATTTCATGTTTGGTTCAACATTTATCTTTTTAAGTTGAAAATTAAGCTATATGGTTGAAAATTTATGTATATCATTGAAACTTTGTCTTTTGTGGTAGAATATTAATCCTCTTAGTGACTAATTCACCTTTTTGGTTGAAATATTATTTCATTGGTTTAAAATTCCTTTTAAAATCGAAATTGTTTGAAAATTCGTGTATTTTGATAAAAATTAATCTCTTTGGTTTAAATTTCATTTCTTTGATTGAAAATTATTTTTTCAACTCAAACTTTAACTACTCTATTTTTTGTCGAAAATTTATATTTGTTGATAGAAAGTTAATCTTTTTTGTTGAAAATAATCTGTGTGGTTAAAAATTTAACTATGTTTCTAAAAATTCATCTATTTTGTTGAAAATTTGTTTCTTTTTGTTAAAAATAAAGTTTTTAACTGAAAATTTAACTATTAACATTTGTCTTCTTCAATTGAAAATTAAGCTATTTGGTTGAAAATTTCTGTATTTTAATGAAACTTTGTCTTTTGTGGTAGAATATTGATCTTCGGGTGGCTAATTCACCATTTTGGTTGAAAATTCGTGTATTTTGATAAAAATTAATCTCTTTTTGGTAGAAAATTAATGTTTTTGGTTGAAAATTCATTTTTTTGGTTGAAGATTCATTATTTTAGTTAAAAATGAATTTCTTTGCTGAAAAATTTAAACATTTTGTTGAAAATTCTTCTTTTTTTTTGTTGAGAAAGAAATTTTGTTACTGAAAATATAGCGATTTCATTTTTGTTGGAAACTTGATCCTTTTTGGTTGAAAATTCCCTTCCGTCTTTTTTGGGTTGAAAATTCAATTATTTTGGTAGAAAATGCATATTTTTGAGTTCTGAATTCAACTTTTTGTTGAAAATTCCTCTTTTTGGTTCGAAAATTAGTCTGTTTTGCGTAGGGATTCAAATAATTGGTTGAAAATTCGTATTTTTTTATAATTTAACTGTTTTTGATTGAAAATTAACATATTGTTTGGTAGAAATATCAACTATTACACTTTTTGTTGAGAATTCATTTTTTAATTGAAAATTCATCGCTTTAGTTGAGAACTGAACTATTTTGTTGAAAATTCCCTTTTTCTTGGTTGAAAATTAATTATTTTAACTGAAAATGGAATTCTTCCATTTTTTGTTTGAAATTCATCTTTTTAAGTAAATTTTGGTTTCCAAAAGTAATTATTTCAATTCAAATAATATAATGAAAATGTTGAAAATTGTAATTTTTCACCTGTTGCAAAAATACAACTTTTGATTGATATTTGACAATAAAGTTACTTTTGTTCATGTCAAACGGTTACTTGATAATTTGATGTAAAAAAAAGGATACCTGGAAAAACTTAATTTCTTGACTTGAATTTTGTTCCTAAGAATCGCTGGACACCCTGTACTCAAAAAATTGATAAAGTTACTGTTTTTCAGAATTGAGCATCAGACGTGTGGAAAGAGGATCGAGCTTGATCCTCGCAATTCCGAAAGATGCGCAAACGATTTTGCAAATGCCTCGAGGAAACTTGGAGTGCATTCAACCCAGAGGACTTTCTTTACACATTATCGGGTTCCACATCGATAATCTAAATTATAAAGCAGCTTTCGATCTAATGCGAAAGCAGCGTATCAATCTAAATTTAATATACGATCACGATCCGGTTTCATTTATCGAAAACGCACATAAATTCGTCAGTGATATCGACAATGCAAGTTGGCTCAGCTTATTCCTCTCTGAACTCAAGGATGAAGACGTTACTCAAACGACTTATTCCAGTAGCTATCAAGACGCAATTTCGAGAGAAAAGAAATCTCTACAACAAAATGAAATCGGTGCGAAACCCAAGGTCGAAAAAATCTGCGATACTCTAAGAAAAATAATGGAAGAGAAGCAAGATTCTGATCGTTTCGTGCAACCGATTTTGATCAGTTTAGTTAAAAAGGAAAAAATTGTTGCCTTCGAAAACGCCTTAAGGAAAGTGAAACTTATAAAAAGTCAGTCAAGTTCCGCGGAGGAAGAAGAAAGCTTTTCTGGAGAGGAAGCTCTCAAATATTTATTGTATTTAGTGGATGTAAACGTTTTATTCGATACTGCTTTGGGAATGTACGACTTCGATCTAGCAATGTTTGTTGCTGAACATTCTCAGAAGGATCCGAAAGAATATATTCCTTTTTTAAATCATTTGCTGAAGCTGGAAGAAAATTATATGAAGTATAGTGTCGACAATCATCTTAAACGATACGAGAAAGCTTTGGAACACATATCCAAACTGAATGATAAATTTAGCGAGTGTTTAGAATTTGTTAAAAAGCACGATTTGTACATGAAAGCTATGAGTTTATTCGATAGGAAAAGCAATGAATATAGAGAAATAGCTAGAGCTTACGGAGAATTTTTTATGAGCAAAGCGAAATATCAGGAAGCTGGAATTATGTTCCACAGAGGTGAATGTCTTAAAGAAGCTTTAAATGCTTATAAATTAGCTGGGAGTTGTGAAGAAGTCATTATTATCGTTGTCAAAATGAAACTCAGGTTTGTAAATTTATTAAGGAGCCGTAATTAAAATAATTTCGTACTCTAGAGTTGATTTATAATTAGTTTTATTGAATTATCTCAGTTTAACAGAATCTTATGAGGTTTACGAACAACTGGTAAATCGTTTGAAGGAAGACAAGAAATTTAAGGAAGCTGCCGAAATTTTACTGCATTATTTACAGAAATCCGAAGATGCTGTAGCTGTTTTGTGTGAGGGAAAAGTATGGCGAGATGCTTGGAAGCAAACACACTGCATGAAACGCTTAGATTTAATAGGTGAGTTTTGTTTCAGTTCAGAAAATTGTCTTTCAGTTTATAACAATTTTGTTGTGATTGTGTATAAACGTTGGTACCTTTTAGGTGAATTCTTTTTTAATTTTCAGAAACTCATATAAAACCAGGAGTGCATGAACATGCGAAGGATCTCATTGATCAAATTCAGAAGAACAAAGAAGAATTTTGTAAATACAAAACAAGACTAGCTTATATCAGATCCGATGTGTATATCAAGCAAATGCAACTTAGGAACGAAATTCGATTTGATAATGAACCAGATACTGCAAAAGGATACAGTGATTTAATCAGTGAAACAAACAGCATTGCTGGCTCCACCATCACTAGAACTTCTCAAGCTTCTAAATCGTCTGGGTATTTTGATCAGGATTGCATTTATACATTACCAAATTATTTTTCATTACTTTTAGTGGTCCGCGTTTGACTGGTTAACCTTTATAAAAGTGCATTCAGTTAAACTTTCCATCATTTTTAACTTCTTTTTTTTTACTTAAACTAATTTCGCATAGTTCAGTTTTTGAGGCTAATATTCAAACCAAAAGACAAATAGGGGAATAAATGCTCCTAAATGAAATAAATGTGGGTACTGTATTAAATTCAATTTTAAATTCTTTAAATTCCTAAAATTTCCAGTAAAAAAAATTGCATTTTCAACAAATTATATGAATTTTTAAACATATAGTTCAATTTTCATCTAAAAAGATAAATTTGCAACCAAGAAGATTAATTTTATACCAAAAAAGCCAACTTTTCAACAAAATAGATGAATTTTGAACCAAAAAAGTTTATTTTTCAATCGAAAAGTTAAATTTTCAGTTAAAAGGAAAATAATTTCCAACCAAAAAAGTTGCATTTTTAACAAAAAAGATATTTGGACCAAAAGAGATGAATTTTCAAACCAAAAAGATTTATTTTCTAATAAAAAAGGACAATTTTTCTACCAAAACTGGAATAGTTAAATTTTTCAGTTCAAAAAGTCCATTTTCAACCAAAGATATGAATCTTTAACAAAAACAAAGATGATTTTTTAACAATGTTGTTCAACTTTTAACGAAGTAGTTGAATTTTCAACCAAAAAATATAAATTTTCAACGAAAAATGTAATAGTCGTTGTTTCAACCAAAAAATATTTTATTTTTAGATCAAATAACAGTTGAATTCAACAAAAAAAAAAAGAACGCATTTTCAACAAAATAGTAAAATTTGTGACCAAAGATATAAATTTTCAACTAAAATGATGAATCTGCTACCAAAAAAAATAATTTTTAAAAAACTAGTTCAAATTTAAATAAAGTAGTTGAATTTTCAACTAAAAAAGATAAATTTTCAACCAAAAATGGAATAGTTCAATTTTCAACCAACAAGATTAATTTTCAACCAAAAATGGAATAGTTCAATTTTCAACCAACAAGATTAATTTTCAACCAAAAAAAAGAAGGAATTTTCAACAAAATATTTAAATTTTTTACTAAAATGATGAATATTCAACGAAAAAATCCATTTTTAACAGAGCAGTTAAACGTTAAACATTCAATCAAGTAGTTGAATTTTCATCAAAAGAGATTTTAAAACAAACATGGAATAGTTCAATTTTCAACCAAAAAAAGAAAACATTTTCAAACAAATAAAAGAATTTGTAACCAAAGAGATAAATTTTCATCTAAAATGATGAATCTTATAAAAAAATATAATTTTTAACAAAGTAGTTCCAACTTTAAACCAAGTAGTTGAATTTTCAGCTAAAAAAGATAAATTTTCAACCCAAAATAGAATGGTTAAATTTTCAACCGACAAGATTAATTTTCAACCAAAAAAAGGAATTTTCAACAAAATAGTCAAATTTTCGACTAAAATACTGAATATTCAACGAAAAAATCCATTTTTAACAAAGCAATTAAAAATTTAACCAAGTAGTTGAATTTTCATCTAAAAAAGGTAAATTTCGAAACATACATGGAAAAGACGAATTTTATACAAAACAGTTGCATTTTCAAACCGAAAATATGATTTTTAAAAGAATGTTACTTTTTAACCAAATAAAATAGTTGAATTTTGAACATAAAATTCAATTTTCAACAAAAAAAAATTAATTTTTAACGAAAAATGTAATATTTGATATTACTACAAAAAAATTAATTTTAAATAAAAGCAGTTTAATTCAACCAAAATAGGCGAATTTTTAAGCAAATAGATGAATTTTCAATCGAGAAGGAAACAAAATTTCAACCAAATTGTTGAATTTTCAAAACGAAAATATGATTTTTCAACCAATAGTTGAATTTTCTACTAAAATAGTTGAATTTTCAAAAGAAAAAGACGAATTTTCGACATAAAAGTTGAAGTTTCAACCAAAAAGGATAATTGTTTAATAAAATTATTGAATTTTCATCAAAATAGTTAAATTTGCAACCAAACAGTTGTGTTTTTAACCAAAACAAATAAAGTATCTACCCAAGGAGATGAATTTTCAACAAAAGAGTGGAATTTCAGCCAATAAACATTTTTAAGTCAAGAATGAAAAAAAATTCAACCAAATTGTTGAGATGTTAACAAAAAAGTTTATTGTCAACCAGACTTGAATTTTAAACTCAAAAAGACGAATTTTTAACCAAACATTTGAATTTTCAACCAAAATAATCAAATTTTTAACCAAAAAGGATTAATTCTCAACCAAAAATATAATAGAGTATTCAACCAAAAATAAGTAGCACCTAGCTGTTAGTAAAAACTATTTTGGTGAAAATGAGTTTTTTTTTGTTTTTTTTTTTGAAAATTTAACTATTCCAATTTGGGGTGAAAATTTAGGTTTTTTAATTTAAATGTCAACCGTTTGGTTGAAAATTCATGTCGTTTTAATGAAATGTCGTCTCTTTTCGTTGAAAATTATCCTTTTGGATTAAAAATTCATCTTTTTGGTTGAAAATGCATTTCGCTTCATTGGTTGAAAATATCTACATGTTTGTTGAAAATTATTTTTTTGTTGTTGTTAAGAATTGATTTTTTAAATGAAAAGTTAAGTATATACTAAAATTTTTAGTTAAAAACTGTATTTTTTAAAATTGAAAATTCGTCTTTTTGGTGGAACATTATTCTTCTTGTTGAAAATTCATTTTTTTTGGTTGAAAATTTATGTTGTTTTTGTTGAAACTCCTTTTTTTGGTAAAGAAAGTATCTTTTAGTTGAAAATGAAGCTATATATGGTTGTAAATTCATGTATTTGGTTGAAAATTCGTGTTCTTTCGTAGAATATTATTCTTGTCATTGGATAACGGTTGAAAATTTACCGATTCTGTTGAATTTTTTTTTTGTGATTGAAAATTAATTTTTTCAACTGAATATTTAACCATTTGCTTTTTTATTTATCTTTTTTAGTTGAAAATTCATTGCTTTTGTTGAAAAAATGTTTTTTTTCAATTAATTTTTTTTTAACTATACCATTTTTGTTTGAAAATTTTACTATCTTCTTGAAAATTTGTTTGTTTTTTTTCGGTGGAAAATTATTATTTTTTTAGTTGAAAATGGATTTCATTTGTTGAAAAACTGTTTTTCTTTTTGTTTAAAATTAATTTTTTTAACTATGTCATTTTTTGTTGAAAATTAATTTTTTTAACTGAATTTTTAACCATTCCATTTTTCTGAAAATTTATTTTTTCAGTTGAAAATTCGTTTCTTTTGTTGAAAAAATGTTGTTTTTTTTAATTAAGTTTTTTAACTATACCATTTTTGTTTGAAAATTTAACTATCTTCTTGAAATTTTTTTTTAATTAATTGTATTTAGCTGAAAATTCGCCTTTTTGGTTGAAAATTATTTTTTTTGAAAATTCAGTAATTTCACTAAAAATTTAAATATTTTTTTGAAACTTTGGTCGTTTCTTTGGTTGAAAATTCACCTTTTTTTGGTAGAAAATTCTTCTTTTTTTTTTTTTTAATAAAAATTCATCTATTTTGGTTAAGATTTCATTTCTTTGGTTGAAAATTTAAGTATTTTGCTGAAAATTTGCTTTTTTTATTATAAAAATTAATTTTTTAAACTGAAAACTTAAGTATATACGAAAATTTTCAGTTACAAGATGTATTTTTTTTAGTTGAAAATTAATCTTTTTTGTAGAAAATTATTCTTGTTTAAAAATTTATCTTTTTGGTTTAAAATTAATTTTGTTTTTGTTGAAATTTCAACTATTTTGAGACACTCTTTTTGTGATTCAAAATTACTTTTTAAACTGAAAATGAAACAATTTCATTTTTGGCTACAAAATGTATCTTTTTTAGTGGAAAATTCAAAATTCAACTGTATATGGTTGAAAATTAATGTATTTTGTTGAAAATTCGTCTTTTTTGGTAGAATATTATTCTTCTCGTTGGAAAACGGTTGAAAGTTTACCGATTTTGTTGAAAAGTCCCTTTTTTTTGTTTGAAAATTATTTCTTTTATCTGAATATTAATTTTTTTAAATTTATATTTTTTAGTTGAAAATTCATCTTTTTTAGTAGAAAATTATTCTTCTTGTATGAAAAATCATCTATTTTGTTTATCGTGAAAAATCCTTTGTTTCCAAGTTATTAAAAAAATTAAGTTTTGTCCCATGCAATTAGTATTATTGTTTGGCCCTCGGCGTTTAAACGTTTAACTGGTCGTGCGCGGAGCACTATTTAATTTTAATTTAAAATTCTAAATTCAAATTGAATTATTTGCAGGAGGACTTACAGGTCGAGCAAAAATCGTAGGAAGCAGGAAAGAAAGCTTATGAACATAAAGGAAGGAAGCGTTTTCGAAGATTTGGCTTTGCTTCGAGCTTTGCATCAAATTATTGCTAATACTTACGCACAGAAAGGTACCTATCATTATTTACATTGTATTGAAAGAACAATTTTTGTTTCTCAGTATTTTAATTAATACTAATTTAATTTATAGACGAAGTGAACTTGGTTTCACAAATGTTACTGAACTTCACTAACGACAAATTTGCAGAAGAATTGCATAATGTTTTTACTTCATTTTTGAGTTTCGTTGAACATGGAAAATCTGAAATTTGGATTAAAAAGGAGGCAGAAGAAAAACTTGGAATGGTACTTGTTTTAATTGAAAATAATTCAATTATTTCCTTCTTGTATCAAACTATTTTGTAAATCAAATACCTAATTTACCTACAAATAATATATTTAATTTTGCAGAAAAACGAAGAAAGCTTTGAGAGTTCACAAAATCAACTTCCTGCCAATTTAGTTGGTAAGCATTTTTAATTTAAATGCAAATTTTATTTAAATTGCAATGTTTTTCAATTTTTATTTTATTTTACAGAGCCTCATATTTTCTATCCCCCTGAAGTAAAGTCAAAGAATTTGGGACTGGATATTTTTTCATCGAAGAAAGTAGAACTTTTGTAATTTACATGTAGGCAATCTATTTTTTAATTTGAATAAATTTATTCTTGGAAACAAGCGTGTTGAACAGGTACCTACGGATTTTAAATATATGTTATTTCATTTTCGATAACTTTAAACATACTATGGAAACTAAGTAAAGAAAGTCAACAACAGTAATTTTGATAGATGACAGATTTATTTACAAAATGACAGACGATATATATTTTAATTCCTAGAATAAATTCAGTCGGTCGTAGCGTAAAATGTTGACTAAAATGTAAATCGAAGGAACGTTTTACTTATAGTATCGTCTCGTTTTTTTCTATACTTCTATAAACCTACGCCACTAAATTTTACAATCGTCCATCGAACCTTGGAGCGTACAACGCATAAACTCGCTTCGGTAGATTTAGTGTAAAATTAATCTTGGATCCCTCTCAAATTGCAGAAAATATTTACTACATTCCTAAAGTCTGTTCAGTTTTTGATAATATACAATATATAAAAAAATAAAATAAACAAAATTGCGTGCAGCGGCCAGCGAGAGCGAACTATCGAGAGTGTTTGTTACTGAAAGTAATCCTTTCAACAGTGGCAAAGTTAAAAAACTAAAAAAAAAATGAGTGGCCGAGAAAATCAACCTCGTTAATTTGAAGCTATCGATAGATCACAGTCTCCAGCCTTTTCTCACCGATGGTAGTTCAACTTTCTAGAAAATATATATATTTACAGCGACTGCAGATCGCGTGTAAAATTTCCTTAAAAAGTATTTTGCTCACGTGAATAAGTCATTTCTTTCGTGTAGATCACAAGGTATTGAAAAAATTGTATCTCACGTCAAAGCGTAAGATTTTTTAGACAATAACTATATCAAAATAGTATTTTCATGTATAATTGTCGTTGACGCAAACACATTATGTTATAGATTAAAAACAATATATTGAGCTGTTATATAAAAAAATACTTTCACAATCGTTTGGCTATGCATAGAGGCTAAAATAATCGAGACAAGAAAGCAGTCAGCAATATTGATGCATGTGTCTCGCAAAAGTCAAATTACCCAAAAATCCATTGTAAGTAGCAATCTAGATACACCTTTTCCTACATAACAGCTACTCGATGAGGAAAAATCCTTTCTCAACTTGGCGATAAATCCTTGTTTCAAGAAACGAAACAATCTTGTGTGCAGTTCAAATAGCATGCATAGAAATAAAGACTTAGGTATTGAACATTACCTCGGTTATCTCTCTCGAATTCACAAGAGTTCTCGATGCAAGGTCGATTTTCTCTTATGATAGTTTAAAGTTTAAGTCTCTCGTTATACTTATAATACATTTCAAGCTTGCTTCTTCTTTGCTAAGGCAAGCATCGTAGGCGATTTGAGTTCCGTTCGCAAACTTACCCTCATGTTTTTTGTTAGGGTGTACTTCTTCCTCACTGCCTGGTACTTGCTTTTCTCGGCATCGACAATCACTGATGCGATATCGTAAACTACAGGCAAGACTTCTTCTCTCGTGAAGGTCGTGTAATGCCTCAATGTGTTGGTCCAAATTAATTTGCCCTCGTCGCATTCTTCGTTGCCAATAACGCTAGAATCATAAATAATGTATGTCATTAAGAAGTCGCTTTTCATCCTCAAAATCTAACAAAAGTCCCTTTCAATCGTTTTTTTTTTTTTTATTGAAGACTAGAACATTGTGAAAAAAAACTCGGTTCATTTTCCAACACTTTGTTATAGATTTCGCAGAAAATCTTACCTATATGATTTACAGTAGTATCTTTATTATAAAGAGAACATTCCAATTAGGAGATATTTTTTCTCATTAGCAAAATATAACTCGCCGTGCGTGTAATAATCCGGCACCGTTCTATAATCTTTTTTTTTTAACATTTACAAAACATAAAAAATAAATTTTCAATGTATTTCTGGATGTACTATTTATTCATCAAGGTAGAATTAAATTCGACTTCTTGAATGTTAATCGAATTTTCTATAACATTCCATTTACTACATTTTCCGGATATATTTATCACATAAATATATTAAAATATCTTATTTTCATTGCATTATTCACATTTAAATAATAATTTTTTAAATCACAAACTTACGACAAATGGTTCATTTTGGCTAGTTTTAATAAAAATGATTAATTTTCACGGTGAATACCTCTTAGAAGAAAAACAGAAAAATCTGGAATTTACAGGGTATTTAAATCCGTGCTTGTTCGAATCATTCTATCAATTTTAAAGCGGTCCCAGGTTTTTTCTGTTAATATAATGACTTGATTAAATTTTCAAAATTTTCGCTATTCCTGAACAGCGACTGAAAAACCTTGAAAGTTGGAAAGTGGAACTACTTTGTAAAAAATTAATTTTCTTTTGGTTGATAGTTCATTGTTTTAGTTGCAAATCCTTTTTTTTTTTTTTGTTTAAAATTTAACTATTTGGTTAAAATTTGTTGTTCTTGTAAATTAATGGGTTTTACCTGAAAATTTGATTGAAAATTAAACTATTTGATTGAAAATTTATGTATTTTATTGAAACTGTCTTTTCTGGTAGAATATTAATCTTCTTGGTGACTAATTCATCTTTTTGGTTGAAAATTTATTTCTTTGATTAAAAATTTAACTATCAGATTAAAAATTCCTTTTAAAACTCAACATTTCGTTGGGAATTTATGTATTTTGTTAAAAATTAATTTTTTTTTTGTAGAAATTTAATCTTTTTGGTGAAGAATTTATTTCTTTGGTTGCAAATTTAACCATCAGGTTGAATATTCACTTAAAAATTTAAAATTTTGTTGAAAATTCATGTATTTCGTTAAAAATTAATCTTTTTTGGGAGAAAATTAATTATGTTGGTAGAAAATTAATCTTTTCAGTAGAAAATTTATTTCTTTGGTTGCAAATTAGTTTTTTTTTTATTGAAAATTAATTTTTTAAACTGAAAATTGAACTATTTGCCTGTTTGGTTGAATGTTGAACTATTTCGTTGAAAATTCATCTTTCGGGTTGAAAATTGAACTATTTGGTTAGAAATTCATTTTTTTTGTTCGTTAGAGACTCATAATTTTAGTTAAAAATTAATTTCTTTGGTCCAAAATTGAACTATTTCGTTAAAAAATCGTTTTTTTACTGAACATGCAACTATTCATTTTTTGCTAGATAATTTATCTTTTTTAGTCGAAAATTCATCTCTTTTGTTGGATGTATAGCTATTTGGTTGAAAACTCAATTTTTTGGAAAGTTTAAAATTAATCTTTTTTAGTTGAAAATTCGTCTTTTTGGCAGAAAACTAATCTTTTTGACTGAAATTTCCTTTTTTTTTGTTAAAAATACAACTGCTTGGTTGAAAATTAACTTTTTTGCCGAAAATTCATATTTTCGGGTTAAAAATATAACTGGTTTACAGAAAATTTTCGTCTTTTGACTTGAAAGTGCAACTATTTGCATGAACTTTTTTTTTATCTTGAATGAAAAATCTGTATTTGTTGAAAATTCATCGTTTTGGTTCGAAAATTCAACTTCTGGGTTGAAAGATGAACTACGTTGTTGAAAATTCATTTTTGTTGTTGTTGGAGAATCATCATTTTAGTTGAAAATTGTACTATTTTGTTGAAGTTTGATATTTTTTGTTTCAACAAAATAGTTACATTTTCAACCAAACAGATGAATTTTCAACCAAGAAATTTCAGTAAAAAAATTAATTTTCAATTTAAAAAACTAATTTTCAATCGAAGAAATGAATTTAGATGAATATTCAACTAATTTAAAATTGTTTACCGAATTTTCTACCTAATAGTTAACTTTTTCACAAAAGAAATGAATTTTCAACCAAAAAGATGAATTAGTCACCAAGAAGATTAATATTTTACAACAAAAGGCAAAGTTTCAATAGTTCAATTTTCAGTTAAAAAAATTAATTTAAAACAAAAAATGTTAAAGAACATAGTGAAATTTCGAGCAGAGAAAAAGGGTTTTCAACTAAAATAATGAATCATCTAAAAAAATGAATTTTTAGCAAAGTAGTTCCACTTTTAACTAAGTATTCAAACTTTGAACCAAAAAAGGTTTTTGCTCTAAAGTGTCAACTTTTGACGTGAAATTTGTCATATTACAGGATCAAGGTATAAAGAGAAGCTCAAATTTTTAATAGAACTAGCAAAAATTAGCCGTTTGTGGTAAGTTTTGGTTTTCAAAATTATTATTTAATTATAAATAATGTAATGAAAATATAGAACAATGGTTATTTTTTATTTATTGTAAAATACCACTTTGACTGTTAATTAACAATAATAACTTAATTGTGCTCGTGTCAAATATAAATTGAAATACTTTTGTATGCGCCTGTCTTGCATAAATAAAATGTTGTATTATAGTTATGAACTCTAAAAATAAAATTTTGATACCAAAATAAAACAATTTAATACATCTATGCGACAAATATGTCAAGAAAACGTGGTAAATGAAATCTTATAGAAAATTCGAATCAAATTCAATTATACTTTAATGAATAGTTCATCTGGCAATACCTTGAAAATGTATTTTTAAATGTTAAAAAAAATATTTTTAAAGTGCGGTTAGGATAATTCCACACGCGGCGCGACCTATTTTGTTAACAAGAAAAATAATCTGCTAATTTTAAAGAATTGAAAGTAATTGAAAGAAAATTTGTCATTCATATTGAATTTACTGGAACTTTCTCGCTAGAATAAAGAAACTTTTCTAAAAAAATAAAGTTCTCAAATCATATAAGATTTTTGCTAAAAACTACAACAAAATTTTCGAAAATAAACCGTGTTTTTTTCTAAAGAAAGGGTAATGTTCTAGTACTTGAAATATTATATCAACTTAAATAAAATAAAAAACTCACAAGAAGGAGAGGTAAATCGCCGCAGCTGCAATAAGACTAGGCAGATAATGGCAAGTCTCGTAGTGGACAAGGCTCAATTCCAAGAAGTACTTGGCCATCGTGTGGTGGATTGCAAGAGCCTGAATCAATAAATAATGCACGAATTAAATTTATTAAAGGAAAACATTAAATTCCATTCATAGTAAAAATTTGGGTTTCAATGAAAAATTACCTTTCCCGCTTTGCTGTATCTTCTCAAAAAGTGAAGAGGCAGTGGTTTGCCGAAGGAGTAGTTTAGGGTCCTTACGATGAGCATTTCCATCTGGAGGATTTCCGTCTTCGAGTATGCGTTATCAGTGATGTAAACAAAATCGCTGATATCGGGAGAGTACATCTCTTCGTATTTGCTCGCTATAAACATGGCAGTGACTCCTACCAACTGCAACCTCTTTCTATCTATCGACCGGAACGACTGTGAAAAAAAATCATAAACATCAAATTAAGCTTTGGAACTTTGAAAATAATTGGTAAATTAAAAGGATTAGAACCTGTCTTTAACTGACCTGTAAGAAACGATCGATGATTGAGATGGTTAGATAGAGTGTTTCTTGCATCAACCGAAATTGTTGATGCACTTCAACTAGCCAGTCGACGAGCACACACCTCATTTTAGGCGTCACTTCTTGTCCCGACAAAAATCCCTTTTTAATAGGAAATTCCGTCTCTAGTTTCCTCAGATAAGAATAAATGTCGTTGCTGTAGATAGATACTAGGATGGGATTTTCTTTGTCATCTTCGTCGATGTCTTCTACCTCTAGGAGATCGGATGAAAAGGATTCCACTTCTTTCTTCAGTTCAACTTCTTTCTTGTTGATTTCAATAATTTGTATTTCATTATTTTTTACCACCGGCTTCACGACCTGAACTGGTGGCTTGTCCAATGCTTTTTCGGATTCTTTGTTAATTTGTTGCTTGAGCGTCGACTTTTTTAAAACATTGCTGGGCAGCAGACTAGATTTGTGAATTGGATCTACGCCTCTGTGAATCGTTACCTTGTTGCCAATTTCGCCCAACGCGGCCCTCCGCGTTGGTTTCGGGACTCCAATTGCTGTGGACTTTGCATTCTTCGTGTTCTCTTGGTTGATATTCTGAAAATTTACAGAGAAGTCCTTCGTTTATTTTTTATTTAAATTAATATTGATACCTTAAATATCATAGGTATGGGAAAAAGTCCCCCTCAATTCCTGATTTTTCAAAAATGTTCAATGGTAATAAAAACTGAGCTGCAAATCATTTTCAACAATTTTAAGCTAGAAATTTTAAAAATTGAACATTACATTTTTGTTATAAACTGAAGACTTCTTAAATCAGAAGTTACATTATTTTTATTTTTAATAATTTTAAAAAAATTTAAAAATTCTTAAAAAGTTTCAAAACTTTATTTCAAAATCTTGAAACATCTACATGTTGTTCTACATTTTTTTCTGAATTATTTTTGAAAATTTTCAGAACTTCTGAACATCTTTTAAGATTATTCGAATTCTTCCTAAAATTGTTCATACATTTTTTTTAAATCCTGCAAAATTAAAAATATTTTCTTAAAATCTTCCACAGATTCATTTTTGATAATTTTTAAAATCTTTTTAAATATTCTCTCAAAATTAATTTTTCAAAATAAAGTCATTTTCAATTTTCCTAGGAATCTTAAGAAAATGTTTTTTATTCTTTTGAAGCCTTTCACAATTCTTAAAAATCTTCTAAATTTTTTGTTCGAAATCTGCACATATCTATATTTTGTTTTAAATTAAACCGTAGGCTATTTACACCGAAATTTCGATACGAATAGCCAAATTTTGTCGGTATACGTAGACAATAAGTTTTGGAAATAATAATAGGTGTTCAATATTTATTATACATCAAAATTCAACAATTTTACTTGTAAGTTAATTTTTTTTTAATATAACAATTAAAATTGTAAAGCTCAAAATTTAGTTCTTTTTGTTTAGTTTTGAATATTTGATTTATAATTACTGATTTTAAATGAAGTCAAATATTTATAAATATTAGGCAATTCACATTTGTTGTTGAAAATCAAACTATGTGCTTGAAAATTCATATTTTTGGTTGAAATTTCAACTATTTGGTTAAAGATTCAACTATTTTTGTAATGAAAATTTAACTGTTTCGTTTTGCAGATAATTTGTCTTTTTTGGCTTCAAAACCCAACATTTTTTTTATTTTGTCTTTTTTGGTAGAAGATTAATCTTCTTGGTGGACAATTAATCTGTTCCATTTTTGGTCCGAAATTTATTTTTCATAAGTTGAAAAATTAACTAAGTGGTAGAACATTCATTTTTTTGTTGTTGAAAATTCGTCTTTTTGGTTAGAAAACTATGGGGTTAAAATTTCGTCTTTTTTGGTCGCATTCAATTTGTCGAAAATTCGTTTTCTTTTGTGAAAAAATATTTTTTTTTGACTAAAAATTTTAGCATTCCATTTTTAGTTCAAAAAATATATTTTTTAGTTGAAAATGCAAGTACTAGGTTTAAAAATCATCTTTCTCGATGAAAAATTTAACATTATTGTTCGTTTTTTTAATGTTGAAAATTCGCCTTTTGGTAGAAAATTCATCTTTCTTGTTGAAAATGAACTTTTTTGTTAAAATTTCAACTTCTTGGGTTGAAAATTCAATTATATTCTAAAAAATTGGTCTTTTAGGCTTAAACATTTGGCTCTTTCATTTATGATTGGAAATTTATTTTCTTCCATCTTTCAAAATACAAATAATTACTAATGGACAATTTGAATATTCCCCATAACTTTTTGAACAATTTTTATTTGTTTAAATAAATGTAACTTATTTAAACAATGATGTTTTCCCAAAAAAATATACAATAATCCTATTTTTTGAATGAAATGTAATAGTTGATCATTTTTTGGAGAAGTAAATAAAAAAATATTATGTAATTATTTAAACAATTAATTATCGTTTATTTTCAAAATTTCTTAAAATCGAGCCAGAGATGGCTTCAACTTATTGTTGAATACTTACATAACTTTGATACCTTTCTTCTAATGTTCAACAGAGTTCTATTTGTTTAAACAAATTTGTATTTGTTCAAGCAGTTTTTTTCGGAAACACAATTATTTTTCTGTCTGTATAGTGTAGAAAGAATATGTTAACCACGTTTTAATTGTTTAAACAAATGGAATGAGCTTAAACAATTATTTATCGCAAAAAATAGATGAAAAATCGTATTTTCTGAATTAAACATAATATTGAATGACTTCGAGGAGTAGTAAATTCTGTTAAAAACGTGATGTCACTGTTTAAACCATTTTTATTCGTTCAAAAAATGTTCGATTAAAAAATGTGAATAAATAATATACAAAACAAATATACTTTTATAATTAAAAATTTTATTATGACTTTTATGATTTATTTGATAGTACGCCAAAAATATGTAAACCATCCATACTCAGGGTGTCCAGCGATTCTTAGAAACAAAATTCCAGGTCTTTTCCAGGTTTTCAAGGGCAAGAAATCAAGTTTTTCCAGGTCTTCTTTTTTTATACCAAATATTGAAATAACCGTTTGTTATACATGTAAAAATATGAGCCATTTCAATTTTCATTGGCCAACAATTTCTAAAGAAAGCAGAACGATAATTAAACAAATTCTTTTTTTTTTGCGAACATAAGTCCTCTTGGTGAAATCTCTGGGAATATTTTTCAATCTTTGTAAAGTTATTGAAATCCTTGAAGTCTTTGCAATCTTTGTAAATTCGCTAAAATGTTTCGAATTATTTGAAATCGTTTGGAATCTTGTATTTTTGTAAAATCTTCGAAATCCTTGAAATATTTGTGAATTTGTTTTCAAATATTTTGGAATCTTTATGAAATATTTAAAATATTTGTGAAATCTTTCTTTAATATTTGTCTGTGAAATCTATGGTGTTCGTTTGAAATCACTGAAATGTTTTGAAATCTTTTCATATTTGTTGAAACCTTTTGAAATCGTTTAAAATCTTTGATATCTGGTGTTACGTGCCCTTGTTGAAATTTTTGAAATCCTTGAAATCTTTTGAAATTCTTATGAATTCTTTCAAATATTTGTGAAATCTTTTGTGTTCGTTTTAAATCATTGAAATATTTCAAATCTTTTGTGAAATCTTTTAAAATCTTTAAAACCTGGTGTACTGTCCCCCTTTTGAAATATTTGACATTCTTGTAATCTTTTGAAATGTTTATTAAATTTTTATGAAATCTTTGAAATATTTGTGAAATATTTTGCATTAATTTGAAATCATTAAAATATTTAAAATCTTTGTGAAGTCTTGAAATCTTTTAAAAAGTTTGTGATCGTTTCGAATCTTTAAAATGTTTTGATGTCTCAGAAATCTGGTTTACACTTTTTAAAATCTTTAAAATCCTTGAAATCTTTATGAAATGTTCGAAATCTTTGGGAAATTTTGGTGATATCTTTTGAAACCTTCTAAAATGATTTTCAATTTAAACCTTTAAAATGTTTTTAAATCTTTGAAATCTGGTATACTGTACCTTTTTCAAATCTTTGAAACTCTTTTAATCTTTTGACAGTTTTAAAATATTTTAAAAAGTTTTAAATACTTTAAAATCTATATAAATATTTTGTAACCTTTTGAATCTGGTGTATACTCAAAAACCGAACGGTCAACCCCTCGAAAAATCCGTTGTACGGCCATGGCTCATTCTAATTGCGAAAAATTAACATCGAAAGTTTAAACTAATAATTTTGTAAGTTAAATACCACAAAAAAATGTATACTTTAGCATACTACATTAGCGGAGAAGAAATTAAAAATCTGTAGAATTAATCACAATATCAAAGTCTGTCCATTGTAATCTATTTATTCTGTAATAAACAAAAGATAAATTATATCTTGATAAATACAAAACTTTTCAGTAGAAAAATTTCTTCTAAACGAGATGTTTCTGTTCATAATAGACTAAAAGATTTAAATTACTCTTTGCATTTCAATAAAATAACTGCAAAATTTACAAAAATTTACTATTAAAAAAAATAGGTTTCATTCAGAAAAAAAACATTTAAAAAATATTTTTGGGGAAAAATAATTGTTTAAACAAATTGAATTTGTTTAAACAATTAAAAAATGGTTAATATATTCTTTCTATACACTATACAGTCAGAAAAATAATTGTGGGTGTTCTATTTTATATTATTTTCTTAAAGTTTACGGAAGAAAGCTGCTTGAGCAAATGAAAATTGTTTAAACAAATAGAAACTTGCGAGAAGAAAAGTATCAAAATTATGTAATTATTCAACAATAAGACGACAATATAAATAATATAAAAGCTTAGGGCGCGATTTTTTAGAAATTTTAAAAATAAACAATAATTGTTTAAATAATCACATGTTTTTTTTTTAAATTACTACTTCAAACAATGACCAACTATTACATTTAATTTAGAAAATACGATTGTTTTTTTACATTTTTTGGAAAAAATAATTATTTAAATAAGTTAAATTTATTTAAACAATTAAAAGATGTTTAAAAAGTCATGAAGTATATTTAAATTGTCCATTAGTATTCATTTGCATTAAAATATATGGCAGAAAATGCTGAAAATTAACAACTTTCGACAAATCCTGAAGTATCAGTCCAATTTTTCGAAAATCCAAAACTTTCCCCTTTTTTGACCACCTTATTATGTATTAAGCAAAACTGAATGATTTCAAATTTGAAAATACATATTCCAACTGAGAATTGCTCAAGGTCTTCAAAATTGAGAAATTCAAATTGCAGAAATCCTTTTTAAATTAAAATTGACACTGTATCAGGCAGAAAAATAAATTTCCATATTCAACTTTTTAGTTGAAAAACCTTTTGGAGAAAGATGTAATTTTTAGCTAGAATTACATTTAAAAAAAAATTACTTTTATAAACACAATCATCAAACATGAATTTCTGAAGATCGACCTTCAGCGCTAACAATGTTATAAAATCGACTAAGGTCTTCATTCACAATAGTACAATAGTGAACAGAAACCAAAATATTTATGAGACGAAATATTAATTTGTAAATATTTCCCTAACCGCCTTATCAAAAATAAATTTAGTCCTAACCTTTAAAATCAGAAGGTTAATCTTCAATGCACAAAATTATTAAATCGATTCAGTAAAAAAACAAGATTTCCTTCGACTTATGATAAAATTTCCCTTCAAAATGCCTCCAACGGAAAATATTCAAAATAAAGAAATTTATTTTAAAAACGAGCATTATATTTATGAACAATTATTCTCTAAAACTGTATAAATATTCATGAAAGAGCAGGAATATTTATGAATCCGGTTGCTAAAAGTGATAAGAGTAGATTCATTTCTTTTCCTGTAATCATCATTTTACAATTCGACCTGACGTCCATTCATCAGTCATTCAGAAATCGAGAAAATTCGTAAAAAAGGGACATTTATGAGTAAAAAAGCGGAAAAGTAAGACCCGCATATTAAAAATCAGTTTGAACGCAATCATCAAGCTTGAGAAATGGATTGGCGAAATTACAAGACGCGTGCTTTTGGATTAAAAAGCCAGTCTGCGAGGGTATTTAAACGGATCCGTAACGGTCACATTCCACAGAGCGTTCCTCCCTCAAACCGTTTTTCTTTTATGAAAAATTCAGACTCACCGTAACTGGAATCCGATTTCTCAAAGCCATCGTCAGCTTCTGTCCTCGAAAGAATCAAAGTAACTCAAAAAATATCTTCCAAAGGAGCCGAAGCCTGTCTCCAATTCCCAAACAACAAACTTTTCTCGACAACCGACTTCGTTTGAATTTGTTTGCTGAGCTGAAGTTGCTGACTACTGCATGGGTGAGGTGAAGCAAGGGGAAGGAGACGAGGAACACGCCGGAAGTCGAAGCCCGATGTGAATCGAAGTTCACCGAATCTTACCGATTCGAGAAATCTCGGCCTCTGATTGGTCTCCGAAAAAGCTGCAATCCATTGGCGGAAAATATTAAACACCACTGCACTTTGCAGATGTGTTTGTTTTGACATTTTGGCCAAAACTCAAAATATTCGTTACTGGCAGCTGTAGGTGCTACATGACAGTTAAAGTGAAGACTAAAACTATGCGAAAATGTTAAGAAAATAAACTAAAGTCTGGATAAATTGGAATGTGTGATAATCTGTATTTATCGTTTTAATCACTTCTTCAAGATGAAGAGGTTAAGTGCTCCGAAAATTTGACATTTGTCACTTTTGATTATTGCCATCTGATTGTTGCAGAAAAACAGTTTTCAGTTCTTGTACATGCACTTTTAAGCGATTTTCGTGGCAAAATGTCGATCAGTGCTGATATAAGGCTGAAACGAGCTAGTAAAATTTATCACGAAGGGGTGAGTTTCATACGATTATTGGATTTTAATTTTTTTAGTTACATGAATTGGGCTGATGGAATTTTCGTCTTTACAGGAGATTGTTACGGGTTTAATTTTGATTCAAACGAATTCAGATATCAAACACGATGGCATTTTTCTTACGATGGAGGGATGTGTCAATTTACAGCTCAGCTCTAAAACTGTTGGCATATTTGAAGCGTTTTATAATTCTGTCAAGGTAATTTAGCATAAAACCAAAATGTCCAATAAAATTTTACATATTTAAAATATTTAAGTCTAGAATTTGATCAAAGGCGGTTGGACTCACGCTCTAACCTCAAAATTCAAACGCCTCATTATACGTGCTAGAATTAAATATTTTCTAGACCAGAGTTGAGAAGTAACTTGTTACAAGGAACTAAGTTACTGAAAAGTTACATTATTTGCAACTTTTAAGTTAACTTCGTTACTTTTTAAAAAAGTAACTCGGAACGTAACTTAGTTACGATTTTTGCAGTAACTTGGAACTTTAATTTTAGTTACTTTGAAGTTACTTTGTGTTTTTTTGTGTATATTATCTCCTATCAAGAAAGGTTTATGGGTCAGTTATGGGTAGAAAACTAATCTCTTTTAGTTGACGATTCAGCTGTTTTCTTCAAAATTCATCTTTTTTTCTTGAAATAATATCAAATATTATATTTTTCGTTGAGAATTCATCTATTTTATCTGGTTTGAAAGTAACTTTTTTGTCTAGCGACCTTGAAAACCTGGAATTCTCCTTGAATTTTTTTTAAACCTTGAAAACCTGGAAATCTCCTTGAATTTTTTACGAGAACCTTGAACTTTAATTATTTTTTGTTCGCTTTTTAACTAGTAATTTTAATGAAATGCAAGGAGTAATTTGAATTTCTTAACCTATTATGAAAGAAACATCTCGCTTAGAAAAAAATCTTGCTACTGAAAAGTGTTTTAATCATCAAGATATAATTTATCTTTTGTTGATTACAGAATAAATAAAGAGATTTCAAAGCACTTTTTCTAGACTGTACCAATTATTTTATAGATTGCAAAGAACAGACTTTAATATTGTGAATAATTCTAGAAGTTTTTAATTTCTTCTCCGCTAATATAGAACATTGAAGTATAAATTTTGTTGTGGTATTCAACTTAGAAATTATAAAAATTATTAGTTTAAAATTTCGATGTTAATTCACTTTCAGAATTAGAATAAGCCATGGTTATACAACGGATTTTTTGAGGGGTTGACCACTCGGTTTTTGAGTGTACACCAGATTTCAAAAGGTTACCAAATATTTCTAAAGATTTCAAAATTTTAAACATTTCAATATATTTTAAATATTTTTAAAATTTCATAAAGATTTCACGGATGTGAAAGATTTAAAAAAGGCGCGCAGACCAGATTTCCATAAAGATTTCACAGCAATTTCACAAATATTTTAAAGATTTAAAGGATTTCAAAGGTTTGAAAAAGGGTACAGTAAACCAGATTTCAAAAATTTGAAACAATTTCAAGAGGTTTTAAAACATTTTAGAACATTTCAAAAGATTTCAAATAATTCAACGATTTCAACGAATACAAAAGATTTTCCAAACAAAGATTTAAGAAAGATTTCATAAACATTTCAATAGATTTCACAAAGATTTCAAGATTTTAAATATCGTTTGTAATACTTCAAAAAATTCCAACGTATTCACGAAGATTTCAAAAGATTTCAAAGGCTTCAAACATTTCACAAAGATTTCGAACATTTCACAAAGATTTTAAAACTTTCAAAAGATTTTAAAGATTTTAAAAATGGTATATTTATCTAATATTTCTAAAATTTAAAAATATTTAAAAGATTTTAAACAATTTCCAAATTTTTTAGGAGATATCAAAAGATTTCACAAAAGTTTCAAAGATTTCATAAAAAATTCATAAAGATTTCAAAAGAATCCGAGAATTTCAATGATTTCAACAAGGGTGCAGTACACCAAATTTCAAGGATTTCAAAACATCTCAAACATTTTAAACGATTTAAAAATGTTTGAGAAGATTTCAAACGAACACAAAAGATTTCGCAAACAAAGATTAAAGAAAGAGTTCGGAAATATTTTAAATATTCCATTAAGATTTTAAAATATTTCAAAAAGTTACACAAAGATTTCAAAGATTTTACAAAAGCTTTAAAAAATTCCAAAAGATTTCTCAAAGATTTCACCGAAATTTCAAGCTTTCACTAAGGTTTGTAATACTTCAAAAAATTCCAACGAATTCACAAAGATTTCAGAAAGATTTCAATGATTTCAAAAACATTACAAAGGTTTAAAAATATTCCCAAAGATTTCACAAAGACGACTCATGTTCGCAAAAAATTAGGAATTTGTTTATTTATGATTCGGCTTTCTTTAGAAATTGTTGGCCAATAAAAAATGAAATGGCTCTTTTTTTATATGTATGAAAAACGTTTATTTCATTATTTGATGTAAAAAAAAGGGGACCTGGAAAAATTTAATTTCTTAACCTGGAAAAGACCTGGAATTTTGTTCCTAAGAATCGCTAGACACCCTGAAAATTCATATTTTCCATTTGAAAATACAATTGTTTTGTAGAAAATTCGTCTTTTTGGCTTAAAAATGCAACAATACAGTGGACAATTTTTTCTTCCTTGTTTCAAAATTCGACTTTTTCGTTTCAAAATTGATCTCTTTTGGTAAAAAAAATCTAATTTATTTATTCGTCTTTTTTGGTTGAATCCAACTGTGAGATCAACTATTTTGGTAGAAAGTTCAACTAGTTGGTTGAAAAATAACCAACATTTTTGTTGAAAGTGAAACTCTTTATTTTTATGTAAAATTTTGATTGTGGTTGGGAAATTCATCTCTTTTGATAAACAAATTTCTCAAGAGGGTACAGCTATTTTTTTTTTAAATTTGTCTTTTTTGGTGGAAAATGTAACTACTTGTTTGAAAGTTTACCTACTTTGTTAAAAATTCAGTTCTTTAGTTGAAGATTCATAATTTTAGTTGAAAATTCATCTTTTGTTGAAACTTTAACTATTTTCTTTCAAATTCATTTTTTTTTGAGCGTGGAAAATTCAAATATTTTGTTAGAAAGTTCAACTAGTTGGTTGAAAATGAACTTTTTTGTTGAAAATTGATCTATTTCGTTGAAAATTCGTCTTTTTGGTTTAAAAATGGTAGAAAGTTCAACTATTCGGTTGAAAATTAACTTTTTTGTTGAAAATAATATTTTCGGTGTAAAAATTCAACCATTTGGTTGAAAATTCATGTATTTTGTTACAAATTTAAGTATTTTGATAGAAAGTCCAAATTTGGTCGTAAATTAACTTTTTTGTCGGAAATTTAACTCTTTTATAGAAAAGTCGTCTTTTTTGGCGGCGATTTTTCTGAAAATATTAGTAGTCGATTTTCTCAAAAAACCCACACTTATATTTTTTGACAATTTTTTGTTACAGTTGTACTATCATAAGGAAAATATCTTGTGATTTATATGCGGGCTAAATAACTTTTGTGACCAAGAGATTTTTTTCATGAAATTGAATTTTCGCAGTTTTCTTGTGAAGAAAAGATACGAAAAAATGGGCAGAAAATACTTTGCACAGTTAAAAAAGTTATAAAAAAATTTCTTTTACTCATTTATGATATCTTTTACTTACTTTATAACAAAAATTTTCTTTTCAAAAATCGCAAAAATACGTATCGCTTAATTTGCGCCTGATTCCTGGAAAATTTTTTAATGATTTTTTTCAAACAAATTTTTAAGAGAATATTTAAAACGATTTCAAAGCAAATTTTGATGTATAAATTAATGTTTCTAGATTAAAATGTATTAAAATGATATAATTTTCAAAATTTATAAATTTTTTGATTTATTCTTCAATTTATCGCATTGAAAATTTTAGTGTGAATTTCTATTTTGTGAAATATTTGAACTGTACAATGTATAAAAGTTAAAATTTAACATTTTTGCAGTTTAGCGGCTTTTAATGACAAAATTTGCAATTGAAAATTGTTAAAAGCTTCCATGTTATACACGTGAATTATTGAGCGCTTGAATTTAAACAGTTTGAAGCTTTTATTTTTAAAGTTTTAATTTCAAACGTATTTAAAATTTAGAATTTTTTAATTTCAACGACCGTGTTTAATTCTTTCTCAATTGTTCAATTTTTTTTCAGTCAAATAGTTGTTCTTTTTCGACCTATGATGACAAATATTGAGAACATTGCAATGGCATAATTTTAAATGACATATATGGTGTCTAATCGATTGCTAGGTATATATTTAAAAAAAAAACTTCAAACGTAAGGATCTTTTGTTTCATAACGATTATTCATTATTGTCTTTAAATATTCTACAATTCATTTAAAGTTTAAACATTGAAGCTTTTTTGTAATAGCTATCATGTATATATCTTAATTTAAAATTATCTTATTGCAATATTCTGAATATTTTTTATCTTAGGTCGAAAAGGAACAACTTTTTGGCTGAAAAACCTGTAAATTCCTGTAGATTCTCATAGTTGTACATTCTTGTGTAGTTGTACATTTTTTGTAAATTCTTGTATGAAATTAAAACTACAATAAAAACGATTAAAACGATTTCGAAATATTAAAACTACAATAAAATACATCAATATACAAAAAAGTACAAAATTCGTCCTAATAATAGAAAAAAGTTGTACTTTCCTGTAATTTTGGTTGTAATTTATTGCATTTATTTGCAGATTCCTGTAAAAATGGTTTTAGTTTCTTGCTCTTTTTTGTAAAAGTTTTTCCACCAGAGCGAACAATCATTTTCGACCAATTTTTCACCAGAGCGTAAAGACCAATCCCATTTCAAGTCAGGCAAAATTTCAAGAAATGTGTAGTTCATGGTGTCAGAATTATTTTTTATTTGGATATATCATTCTAGAATAGAAATAAAGAGACACGTGGGACTTTTTTGTTGTTCAAAAAGGGGTTTAAAAAAATAAACAATAAATTTTTGATCCGATTTTCGCTCAAAAGCGTATTTTTAATTGTTCTTAAACATAAATATTTCGATTCCTTATAATTCTCTGCGTCGAAAAAAGAAATTGATGAAATCAAGTAACAAAGTTCAAAATAAATTTTAGAACGCAATTCTTAATTGATTTTAGATTTTTTTAAATAAAAATGTAGGGTTACATTTAGAATTGATATGTGCAAGCGATTTTTGAATTTTTATTATTTAAAATTATATGTTAATGCATATAGCGAAAAAATGTTGATTCTGGTTTGATAAGAATATTATTTGTTATAAACAAATGTATATTTTGGCGATAAAATTACTTCCTTTTATCGACAAGGTGTAGTTGATCATAAAAATGTGTTTTACTATATTATTTGTTAAGTATAAAAACAAATTATGTAAACAAATGCCCAGTGTGGATTTTTAAAAGCAGAAAGAAATAATTTTTATCTTAATTATTGTTAAGTGATGTTTCCATTAAAGCTTAGTGATAACGATTTCTAATTGGATATTGTTTGTTAATTTTATAAACAAAAAACTAAACATTACTGGCAATGTAATTTAGGGAAAATTACGAAAAAATGATTTTTTTCTGCCTAGAGATGTCCACAGTATTTTTTTATATAATTTGTTTATAAAACTAACAAATAGTATCATGATCAAGTATCACCTTGTCGAAAAAAGCAATTGTATCGCCAAAATATTACTTGAAAAAAGGAACAATCGATAATCACTATTTGGTATTATAATTTGTTTATGACAAATAATATTACTTATTAAGCCTTTTTCGCTTGCACATACCCCTGTGCATTAAATATAAGAGATACTGAGATAAGAAAAGTTTGCAAGAAGATAGATGAAAAAGGACGGAATCAACATTTGTTCGCTGTTTGCATTAACATAAAATTTTAAGCAATAACAATTTTAAAAATGTTTGAACGTATACATTTTTAATTTAATTCTAAATTTTTCTAAAAAAATAAAATCTAAAATCAATTAAGAATTGCGTTCTAAACGTTATTTTGAACTTTGTAATTTGATTTCGCCCAACTCTGCCTGTTGTTCCGCCTTTTTGATTTTTTTTCCTTTTTGAATTGTATTAAAGAAGCCTATAAATTATACGTTAAACCTGAAAAAAAATTAAAATTCAATTAGCAGTTTGGGAGATACGACGTTTTCAAAAAAGTCGGGTCTCAAAATTAAAAATCCTGTAACTCCCTGAATTTTGAAATTTTTGAAAGACTATTTTAACGATAAACTTCACTCATCCACAACCTTTTTTTATTTGTTACAATTATTTGAAAATTACCTGCGATTTCTCAAAAAATGGAATTTTTTTTTTAACGCAGTATTTTTCGAACGAGCATAGGTATTCGGAATTTTCTTTCGTATTCGACTTGGGAATTCTTTTTCTTTCATGTGATTGCACTTTTGTAATTACTTGCATCGTTTACGAGAAAAAATCAAAAACTATAATTAAACAAAAAAATTCCCGGCCTCAAAAATGAATTTTACCTTCAAAAAAAGGGTAAAATGTAAATTGAACTTTTTTCATAGAAGGACGCTTTTTTGATTTTTTTTTGCTAGAAAGAAAGCTTGGTTTTTTAAGTATATCATCATTTTTCCCAATAAAAAATCTGATTATATTTTTATTTCTCAAGGTCCTTGAAGAAAGAAACAAGTTTTTTCCCAGCCCAACAAAAAAAAAGTAAAAAAAGCGTTGTTCTATGGAAAAAGTCCAATTTATATTTAACCTTCATTTTTGAAGGTCAAATATTTTTTTTAATCCTTTTAATAAATGGAAAGGGCATGAAAAAACATATCAAAACTATACTGGACCATATTTTTTTTATCGCCATTAGAAGAGATACAAATCGTCAAAATAGCTGGTATATTCTCAAAAACCACTCATCGCTTATTTTCATAAATCAAAAATTAAAATCCCTCTTTTTAACTTCAAAGATCTTAAAGGGAAGAACCTAAGCTTTCTCTTGATATAAAAAACTGAAAATATGCCTTTTTTAAAAAAAGTCAAATTAGTTTTTGAATTTTAATTTTGAAGGTCAAATATATATTTTTAAATGCTTATAATCAATGGAAAAGGCAATCAAATAAATAAATATCTAATAAATGGATATCCACGAGAATCCCAACGATCCCCCTTCGTAAATATTTATCCAAATGACACATTTTTTTCCTATAAATATTTTTTGAGCGGGTACACTTGAGAAATAATTCCCCTTATATACGTATAAGAAAGATAACATATTACTTTCATGGGCGCTTAAACATTTTTCAGGACGGGAATTTTTTTAAATATAATTTTTATATATTTTTTTATAATTCTTGATGTTATTTTATAATTTTTTGTAATCAATTGAAAGAGCAAGAGTTTCCTCATAAAAAAAAGAAAATCCCGAATACCTCTGCTCGTTCAGAAAATACTGCATTTTGAAAAAAAATTCTGTCAATTTTTGAGAATTTACAGGTAATCCTCGAATTATTTTCACCATGAATGATATGTCCAGATACCAAATCATTCTGACACCCTAAGCTAGACCTCTCGTCATAATTTAAAATGGAATTGGTCTAAAATCTAATTTTCAAATTTTCAGAGTAGAATTCGAAAATTAAACTTTACTTAAAAATTGTTAAAATTAGGTAGTTTTTAGCTATCTGGACAGACTTCTATTTCAAAAAGGACTTGGGCTTAGAATCTAAAAAATATTTAATTAAGGAACTTTATGACATTCTCTGTTAGTGATATTCACGCTCACATTTTTTTCAGCCGATACAATTGGTGCAGTACACTCTGGATGTTGCACCGTCCGGGAAAATCCCCAGTGGCAAGACCGAAATTCCTTTTGAACTCCCACTGAAGCCACGAGGTAGCAAAACTCTTTACGAAACTTACCATGGAGTTTTTGTAAACGTCCAGTACGTGATTCGGTGCGATATCAAAAGAAGCTTTCTAGCAAAAGACGTAACCAAATCTCTGGAGTTCATTGTGGAAGATAAAACTAGTCCTAAATTGGCTAAAGAGCAAATAAAAGCCGTACCATTTAAAATAATGCCAGAGTCTCTTCACAATGCGAAAGATCGATCTAATTTACCTCGATTCTGTATTTCTGGCAAATTAAATTCACTGTCCTGCAAATTATCGGAACCCTTAACAGGAGAGGTGAGGCTTGATTATATTATTAACAGGAATATTACAGGAAATTCAATATAGGTTTATAATGATTTTTCTATAATGAATTTCTTATCATTTTTCGCGATTCTAGAAAAATCATGATAGAAAATCATTATAGAAATAAACAGATAAAGAATGTGTAAACATTGAAAGAGTGGATACAAAAAGTAGAGAAAGTAATAACGAAGGATTTATTTATTTAACGTAGGATAGCGAAAAATTTAAAGAAATTTCAAGGAATTTCAGAGAATTTCCATGGATTTTCAGCGATTTCGTCAGATTTCAATGGAATTTTAAGGCATTTTAAAGATTTTCAAACGTATCAAGAGGTTTGAAAGAATTCCAAAGGATTTCAAAAGATTTCAAGATATTTCAAAGATTAAATTCACTAGATTGAAGGATTTCAAACATTTATATGGATTTAAACGGGGGTTTTTTTTTAGAGAACTTTAAATAATAAGTTTAATTTAATTTGAATTCTAGAGAATTTTCATGAATTTTAAGCGATTTCGTCAGATTTCATAAAAATTTCACGAAATGTTAAAGTATTCCAAACATATCAGGAGGTTTTAGGGGATTCCAAAAGATTTCAACAAATTTCGAGAGACTTCCGCGGGTTTAAAGTGGTTTCCAATTATTTTATGGAATTTCTAAATATTTAAACTAATTTAAAAAGATTTCATCGGTTTTCAAGAGATTAAACATTTTTCCATGGGTTTCAAGGAATTTCAAAACATTTCGAGGAAGCATTTTAAAGATTTCCAATTTTTCCAGGCATTTTAAGGAATTCAAAAGGATTTCAAGAGATTTAAAGAATTTCAAGGTATTTCCAAGAATTTTGTAGGGTTTCTAACGATTTCAACATATTTCTAGTAAACTTAGGAAAATAAATAAAATAAAAAAAATTTTAAAGGGATTCCAAGCGATTTCAAGGGATTTTAAGGTATTAAGAGGAATGTAATAAAAGTAAAGGATTCAAAAGATTTATGGGGATTTAAACGGTGTTTTTTAGAGAACTTTAATGAATAAATTTAATTTTAATTCCACAGAATTTCCATTGATTTTATGCGATTTCGTCAGATTGCATGAAAATTTCACGGAATTTTAATTTCAACAAATTTTGAGAAACTTCCACGGGGTTTAAGGCTTTCAAACGGATTTTATGGCATTTCTAAATATTTAAACTTATTGTAAAAGATTTCATCGGTTTTCAAGAATTTAAAAATGTTTTCACGGATTTCAAGGAATTTCGAAACATTTCAAGGGATTTTAGAGGATTTTCACGTTTTCCAAAGATGTCAAGGGATTTCAAAGTATTTTTTAGGATTTCCAAAGGTTTCGAGGGATTTCTAGTGAAGTTTGAAAACCAAGTAAGATTTAATTAAAGTTCAAGGAATTCCTAGCGATTTCAAAGATTTAGAGCGATTTGAAGGTATTTCAAGGAATTCACAAGATTCAATGATTTTATTAAATCTTCAATAATTTCAAGGAATTTCAAAGTTTTATAAAAATTTAAACGTTTTTTTAGAGAACTTTAATGAATAAGTTTAATTTAAATTATATTCAAGGGCTTTCAAATGATTTCTACTGCGTTATGATTTTTTGTTTCGAAAAATTAATTTTGAAGAGAAAATTCAAAAATATTTCAAAACATTTCCTGAAATTCAAAAAAGAATGTAGAGGATTTTTAAAGAACATTTTTTCAATTTTGCAAGACTAAAAAATTTTTGAAAAAATTGAAGTAAGTTTAAGAGATATTTGGACATTTTGAAACGATTTAAAAATAATTTAAAACTTGTAAATTTTCAAATTTTTTCAATATGGATTTTTGAAGATTTCGAAAAAGAGGCTTTTTAATAATTTTGAGAGGTTTCAATAGAATGAAAAAAATTTCTTCAGATTCCTATGAAAGTTTAAAATGATTTTTTCACTTGAAAAATTAATTTCAAGATAATATTAAGAAATATTTCAAAACATTTCAAAAGATTTGAAAAATGATTCTAGAAGATTTTAAGGTATTTTTTTTAATTTTTAGGAATAATTCGAATTATATTAAAAGATATTTACAAGTCTCAGAAGTTTTGTAAAGACAAAAATTTGTAATTTCTTGATTTCAAAACATTTCGAAAAAAGAATCGATGTGAGAATTTTCGAAGGTTTGAAGAAAATCAAAAAATTGTCTCTACATTCCTAGGATAATTTAATATGATTTTTTAAATTATTTTAAGAGAATACTTAAATTTCAAAGGATTTCTAAAATTGTCAAAAAAGAATCTGGAAGCATTTTTTATAAATTTTAGGAAAAAGTCGAATCAATATAAAAGATATTTAGGAATTTTAGTAGTTTTCAAGAGATTAAAAATATTTTTAAACTTGAAAAGGTTTCCAAAAATGTATGGAACATTTTTTAATTTCTTCCAAACTTCTAAAAGACCGCAATATCTGTAAAAACTGACTCGAATTTTTCCTAATTCTTTGTAAAATCCTGTAAAATAAAAAGTTTAATTTCTCTTAAGAATCTTAGAAAAATTACATTTATATAATTTTAAAAACAAACTGATAATACTTATTTCCTTGTTCTTATAACTCCGAATCTAATTTTAGTTCGAATTTAAGTGTTCAAAAACTTTTAATTGAAGAACAACACGCGAGCGTAGCGCGATTGATGATGCCAGTATTATTACAAAATATGTTAAAAGTAACATTTAATGATCAAACTGATTTATTTTTAGCATTTTGTAGTATTAAATAGATTTTCAGTTAATTCAAATTGGATAAAAAGCAAGAAAATTAGTCACGATTACTGGGTCTTAAGGCCACCATTACTCGGACGTTTATCTTATTAAAAACATTGTTGACTTTGAAGTTTATAAACAAGTAATCTTTCTGTTTAATTTTCAATTTAAAATGGTTCAATAATGTAAAACTTTCCGTTAAAAATTATGCAAGGTTTACTTGATTTTTTCATTATTTTTAACATTTAAAAAACAAAACAATAAAATTTAAATGGCCGAACAATATTTCTGAATATTGAGAATAAACAAGTGGGGCGACCTGGAATTTTTCTCAAGATTAGTTTGGTAACTCTCAATAATCCTCTAGTCTTAAAAATTAACAGGGCGTCCAGCGACCTTAAAAACCTGGAATTCTCCTTGATTTTTTTTTTAACCTTGAAAACCTGGAAATCTCCTTGAATTTTTCACGAGAACCTTGCATTAAGTTTTTTTCCTTTAAAACAGTTATTTTATTAGAATGGAAAAGTAATTTAAATCTTTTAGTCTGTTATAAAAGAAACTTCTCGTTTAGAAGAAATCTTGCTGCTGAAAAGTTTTTTATTTATCAAGATATAATTTATGTTTTACTCATTACAGAATAAATAAAGAGACTTCTAGGCATTTTTTGTAGACTTTACCAATTATTTTATAGATTGGAATGAACAGACTTTAATATTGTTAATAATTCTATACGATTTTAATTTCGTCTCCACAAATTATAAAAATTATTAGTTGAAAATTTCGATATTCAGTTTCAGAATTAGAATGAGCCATGGCTCAGTGTACACCAGATTACAAAATATTACTAAAGAATTCAGGTTTCAAAAGATTTTAAAATATTTAAATGGATTTTTGAACACTTTACAAAGATTTCACGGATTTCAAAGATTTAAAGAAGGCAAGTACACCAGATTTCAAATATTTCAAAACAATTTCACAAAGATTTTAAAACTTTCAAAAGATTTAAAGGATTGCAAAGATTTGAAAAAGGGTACAGTACACCAGATTTCAAAGATTTTAAAACATTTCGAAGATTTGAAATGATTTCAAAAGGTTTCAAAACATTTTGGAAGATTTGAAAAGATTTTACTACGATCTCAAGTAATTCAATGATTTCAACGAATAAAAAAGATTTCAGAAACAAAGATTTAAGAAAAATTTCAGAAATATATTCAAAAGTTTTGACAAAGATTTCACAAAAATTTCCCAAGGGTTTCGAACATTTCATAAAGATTGCAAGGATTTCAACGAGTTGAAAAAGGCGTGTACACCAGATTTGAAAGATTTCACAAATATGTCGAACGTTTCCAAAGATTTTAAAACTTTCAAAAGATTTCAAAGATTTTAAAAAGGGTGTAGTAAACCATATTTCTAAGATTTCAAACAATTTTACACAGATTAAAAATATTTCAATGATTTCAAATGAATACAAAAGATTTCAGAAAGATATTTCAAAAATATATCAAAGATTTCATAGAAATTTCATAAAGATTTCAAAAGAATACAAGAATTTCAAAACATTTCAAAGATTTTAAACAATTTCAAATATTTCAATGATTTCAAAGGAATACGAAAGATTTCACAAATATTTCACAGATGTTAAACTATTTTAAAAGATTTCAAGAAATTTGAGAAGATTTCAAAAGATTTCAATGATTTCAGACGAACACAAAAGATTTCACAAACAACGATTAAAGAAAGCTTCCAGAAATATTTTATAAAAATTTCAAAAGATTTCAGATTTCAAGGATTTTAAAGATTTCAAATATTTTACAAAAATTTAAAAAGATTCCAAAAGATTTCACAGAAATTTTAAGATCTCACAAAGATTTCAAGTATTTCAAAGACGACTTATGTTCGCAAAAAATTAAGAATTTGTTTATTTATGGTTCTGCTTTCCTTAAAAATTGTTGTCCAATACAGAATGAAATAGCTCATTTTTTACGTCTATAACAAACGGTTATTTCATTATTTGATGTAAAAAAAAGAGACCTGGAATTTCGACCTTGGATTTCGTTCCTAAGAATTGCTGGACACCCTGTTCAATAATGTAAAACTTTCCGTTAAAAAGTATGCAAAATTTACTTGATTTTTAAATTATTTTTAACATTTAAAATAGAAAACAATAAAATTTAAATGGCCGAACAATATTTCTGAATATCGAGAATAAACAAGTGGGGCGACCTGGAATTTTTCTCAAGATTCGTTTGGTAACTCTCAATAATCCTCTAGTCTTAAAAATTAATTTTTGTTTCACGCTTTAAGGTAGTAATTGAACACTGCGAAGCTGTAATAAAATCAATAGAACTGCAACTCGTGAGGGTAGAAACTTGCGGATGTGCTGAAGGTTATTCGAGAGATGGTAAATATCTCAAATTTTATTTTCTTAATCAACAATATCAAAGTTGCTAGAAATTAATACGTAAATTTTTAGCTACGGAGATACAAAATATACAAATTGGCGAAGGTAGCGTTTGTACTGGTCTTCCAATACCGATTTACATGATATTTCCACGTCTTTTTACGTGTCCAACTCTGACTACGAGTAATTTCAAAGTTGGTAAGGAAAAAAGAATCTAAATAATAATTCGATAAAGTTCTAGAACAGATATTAATAATTTTTTTAACATTTCAGAATTTGAAGTAAACCTCATTGTCGTGTTTGAGGACGATTATCTGGTAACTGAAAACTTCCCTATAATTTTGACAAGATCCTAATAATAAAATTATACAAGGAATGTATTAAGGGAGACTGTCGATAAAATAGCGTATCCGGTATCTAATCACCTAAATTTGATCTCTTTTTCAATATTTTTCTGAAAACTTCAAGCCGTTTTTCAGAGATAGCTTTGTAATCTATGATTCTATACAATACTCCTATTATTTTATTTTTGAATGTGATCCAGTATGAACAAACACAAATTTAAGGAAGAAATTGTTTTATAAAAACATATGTACATAAAGAATAATATTTGTATTTAAACATGTGTAAATAAATAGAATTTAAGGGAAAGACTCATTTTCTGATACGTACATTACTTTCTTTCTTACAAAACAGTAATATTTACTTGTATTGCAAAAGTTTACTCATTCAAGCTATATTGAATCAAACTATTCAAAGCCTGCTCTCTGAATAAGGAATCTGTAATACTTCTCGAAGTGTTTGTTATGTGTTAAACCAACAGAAGCCAATAAGACGACGTAGCCAAGCACGAATGTTAGAAGTTTGTGTTTTCGGAACCATGCGAGCACGCCTGTTTTCTTTGATTCTCTGAAAAAAGGCGGTTTTGAAACTTAACTTTCATCTTTAAATATTTCAATCAATCTGCATTACCTTGACGAGTTGAATTCTTGGCTGTAGACCAATAGGTAACGAATTCGTACTAGTTCGCTATTCTCGACTACGTAGTACTTATTTGGAACTTTTCCACCAACTGCGTCTGGCACCATACTTCTCTCATTATCACCTTGAAATAATGGTAGATTATTTTAATTAAATTATTAATCTTTCGCAGGCCTCACAGACCGGTCCCTATATCCCCTATCTTTCCCTATATTCAGTTAAGGTCCGTAAAGTACCCTATTTTCAAGATTTGGTACCTATGGTACCCCTATTTGCAGCCCATAATGGAACTTAAAAAAAATGTATGAAAAGATTAAAGCTTCCAAGAGTCAGGGATTTTGAAAAAAGTAGTGTATCAGAGAATTTCTGTGAGAAATAAATGTAAAAAATAATCAGGGCTGTTATACAGTCACTAAGGTACAGGTACCTATCATGAGACAAATTTTGAGGGGGTTTTGAGATTTTCATTAATTTTTGAACGATAGTAGAATATATTTTCAAAATTTGTATATCAATGAATGCGCTGATCTTTCCTGAATGCGAAACGTCTATTAAAAGTTGAATTTAACCTAAGCAAAGTTATTATATTTATGTACCTATTATTTAACAACTTTTTGGACTCTTGTACCGGTGTTCCATAATGCATGTCCCTATTATGGAACAGCAAAGAAATGTGTTTTTTTTTAAATATTAATATGGCTTATTTTATATTATTTTCTATATTAAATCGAACTAAATAGTACCATGAACTTTTATTTCAATCGTTCATAGAGATAAATAAATCGAATACAAGTTTTCGTTAAAATTGACAAAGCTGGCCTATAAAGGGTAATTTTCGTGAACGAAGTGAATTATATTTTATTTTTGCTGAAAAATGTTTGTTATAGGGAATGAATTTTTATTTAGGTGAATGAAAAAGAAGAAAAACCCATGCACGATGAAGTCAAAATTTAAGAAACTTGGTCAAAGTCAAGTGTAAATGAAATATTAAGCTAAGTACCCTTTTCGTTTTTTTTTTCTTTTATTGTACTTAATAATAACTTCCTGTGTTTTATTGAATATTCGTCCTTTTCGGTAAAACATTAATCTTCTTGGTTGAAAATTCAACAGTTTGTTTTAAATTTTTTTTCTCTGTTGACTGAAAAGTATTTTTTAATTGAAAACTCAACTATTCTTGAAAATTTGTCTTTTTTGGTTGAATTCAACTGTTTTTAATTTAAAATTAAAATCTTTTTTGATTGAAATTTCAATTATATTACATTGCTCGTCGAGAATTCATCTTTTTTAGTTGAAAATTTAACTCCTTCGTTAAAAGTGTAACTCTTTTGTTAAAAGTTAATTCTTTTCGTTGAAGATTCATCATTTTAATTGAAAATACATCTCTGATTGAAAATCTAACGACCTTGTTGAAAATCAATTTTTCTAACTGAAAATTTAACTATTCCAGTTGAAAATTGAACTATTTTGTTGAAAATTCGTTTTTTTGTTGTTAGAAATTAGTTTTTTAAACAGAAAATTTAACTATTCTATTTTAGGTTAAAAATGTATCTTTTTTGGACGAAAATTTAACTGTTTGATTGAAAATCCATTTTTTTCGTTAAAAATTAATTTGTTTAACTTAATGTTTAACTATTCTATTTTTTGTTGAAAATTCTTCTCTATTTTTTTGTAAAATTCAACTATTGGTTAAAAATTTATCATTTTCAGTTGCAAATTTAACAACTTGGTTGCAAATTCATATATTGTGTTGAAAATTCGTATTTTTTTTTTGTAGAAAATTAATCTTTATGGTTGAATATTCATCTTTTTGGTTGAAAATTCAACCATTTCAGTTAAAGATTCCCGAGTCAATTTTCCCGAGTTTGGAGGTTACATAATTAAAATTATTTTTTAGTGTTTAAAACTTTAGAACCATACTTGCTTTTTATATAGATGAAAAGCCTAACTTTCATACTTATTAATATAATAATTTTCACTCAAAAATATAGTTTTAAATTATTTATAAATTAAATTATTTGTAAAACTGTTTCATAATTTGGACTTGTTTCATGATAGGTACCTTTACCTTATTAGTCACTGTTTGCTCAAATAACTTTTTAGTCACTTTTTAAAATGAAAAGATCACAGTCACTTTTCTTCCAATAAATTAACTCATGGGTTAATCACTATTCAATTCAGTTTTATACCTATTTCTAAATTGTCTTGAATTATTTTGAAATATTTCCGGCTATTTTTGAAGATTCCGAAAATTGTTGAATAGATTTCAATAATTTGAAGGGATTTCTAAGATTCGAGGGTATTTTTAAAACTTCTAAGGCATTTTCATGAGCTTTTAATTTGAACAATTTTAGGGAATTTTCAACGATTTCAAGGAATTTTTTATTCATTTGTGTAATTTGATGGGATTTCAAAAAGTTTGAAATATTTTAGGGCAAATAATTTTCTAGAATTTCGGAAGATATGGAACAATTTTACATGATCTATAAGGTTTCAAGATATTTTAAAAGATTTCACGGGATTTTACAAGATTTCCGAGGATTTCAATGATTTTGAGGAATTTTAAAGCTCTCAATGTATTTTAATACATTTCCAGGATTTCAGAAAATATCATAGAATTTAACGGGATTTTGTAATATTTTAGTAGATTTCAAAGAATTTATTCACGAGAAGTGAGGTATTTTGTAGGGTTTCAAAGATTTAAAGAGGTTTGAAATAATTTTTTGGAATTCACCCTGCATTCTTATTAATATATCCTAAATTCTTTTAAATTCTTTGGAATTCTGTTTCATTTTTTTCATTCCTTTGAATTCTTCTAAATTTACTCAATTCTACTTAATTCATTGGATTTTTTTAGTTCTAACAAGTTTTTATTCAATTGATCCTGATGATCAATTGATAAAATGATCAAGGGATTTGAAATATTTTAACGTATTTTTTCAAATTCCTTGGCATTTTTAAGATCTTTAAAAAATTTCAAGGGATTACAAAACATTTTAAAGGACTTGAAATATTTTAGGTCATTCTAAAATATTGAAAAGAAATTTTTGATTGATTTCAGTAATTTAACAGGATTTCAAAGGATTTGAATTATTTTAGGGTATTTAAAAATATTCCCAGGCATTTCCAAGAGCTTTAAAAAGTTTCAAGAGATTTCAAAAGATATCAAAGACTTGGAAACATTGTAAGGTATTTTAAAAGATTCCAAGGCATTTTCAAGAGATTTAAACAATTTCAAGGGATTTCCAAGGTTTTTAATAGTTTTAAGGGATTTTAATGGATTTCAAAGAATTTATTCACAAGAAGTGAGGGAATTCGTAGGGTTTTAAAGATTGGCAGAGATTTTCAAATATTTTTTGCAATTCTTTTGGAATTCGCCCTGACTTCTTATTAATTTATCCTGAATTCTTTTAAATTATTTTGAATTCTTCTAAATTCTACTCAATTGAATTAATTTTTTCATATTTTTGAATTGTCTTAAATTCACCTAATTGCTTTTTAAATTCAGCTTGATTTTTTTATGAATGTCATCGAACTCTTCTTATTTCCCTTAAATTCCTCTAAATTCACTCAAATTTTACTGTAATCCATGGAATTTTTTCGATTAAAAAAATTGTTTAATACGTTTTAATTCTTTGCAATTTAACTTGAATTGTTTTGTAGTTATTAGTCACTTCCTTGGGTTTCAACGATTTAAACTTTTTTTCAATTCACCCTGAATTCTTCTAAATTCTTTGAAATTCTCCTGATTTTTTTTAATTTACTTGAATTCTTCTGAATTCGCTCAATTTTATTTAATTCAATGGCTTTTTTTTAATTTTTAAAAGTTTTTATTTAACTAATCCTAAATTCTTTTAATCTCACCTTGACTTCTTAGACATTTCATGAAATTCTTTTGGATTCCCTTGAATTTTTCTAAGCTCGTTTCAAACTTACTGAATTCAATGA
>CAKNYM010052059.1:442642-478159 GCA_932195095.1 Andricus curvator
TGCTCTAAAATCACTCAAGTTTTATTGTCATCAATGGAATTTTTTTTTATTTTTAAAATTTTTTCCAATTCGTTTTAATTATTTTGAATTTAACTTGAATTGTTTTGTAGTTATTAGTCACTTCCTTGGTTAGAAATTAGTAGGGTTTCAAAGATTTAAACTTTGTTTTTAATTCACCCTGAATTCTTTGGAATTCTCCTGGATTTTTTTTAATTTACTTGAATTCTTTTAAATTCACTCAATTCTATTTAATTCAATGGGGGCTTTTTTTTAATTTTTAAAAGTTTTCATTTAATTAAACCTAAATTCTTTTAATCTCACCTTGATTTCTTAGACATTTTATCAAATTCTTTTGAAATCCCTTGAATTTTTCTAAGCTCGTTTCAAACTTACTGAATTCAATGAAGTTTTATCATATTTATAAATTGTTATCAATTAATTAGATTTTTTTTCAATTCCCCATACATTTTTTTGAATTTCATCAAATTTTTCTCACTTCTCTTAGATTGCTCTAAAATCACTCAAGTTTTATTGTCATCAATGGAATTTTTTTTATTTTTAACATTTTTCCAATTCATTTTAATTATTATGAATTTAACTTGAATTGTTTTGTAGTTATTAGTCACTTCCTTGGTTAAAAATTAGTAGGGTTTCAATGATTTGACTTTTTTTTTAATACACCCTGAATTCTTTAAAATTCTTTGAAATTCTTCTGAATTTTTTCAATTTACTTGCATTCTTCTAAATTCACTCAATTCTATTTAATTGAATGGCTTTTTTTTTAATTTTTTAAAGTTTTTATTTAACTGATCCTAAATTCTTTTAATCTCACCTTGAATTCTTAGACATTTCATAAAATTCTTTTGAATTTCCTTGAATTTTTCTAAGCTCGTTTCGAACTTACTGAATTCAATGAAGTTTTTTCATAATTATAAATTGTCATCAATTAATTTGATTTTTTTTTTTCAATTCCCCATAAATTTTTATGAATTTCATCGAATTTTTCTCACTTCTCTTAAATTGCTCTGAATACACTCAAGTTTTATTGTAATCAAAGGATTTTTTTTATTTTTTAAATTTTTTCCAATTCATTTTAATTATTTTGAATTTAACTTGAATTGTTTTGTAGTTATTAGGCACTTGCTTGGTTAGAAATTAGTAGGGTTTCAATGATTTGAAGAGATTTGACTTTTTTTTTAATTCATTCTGAATTCTTTTAAATTAACTGAAATTCTTCTGAATTTTTTCAATTTACTTGCATTCTTCTAAATTCACTCAATTCTATTTAATTCAATGGGTCTTTTTTAAATTTTTTAAAACATTTTATTTAATTAAACCTAAATTCTTTTAATCTCACCTTGAATTCTTAGATATTTCATCAAATTCTTTTGAATTCCCTTGAATTTTTCGAAGCTCGTTTCAAACGTATTGAATTCAATGAAGTTTTTTCAGATTTATAAATTGTTATCAATAAATTTGATTTTTTTTTCAATTCCCCATAAATTTTAATGAATTTCATCGAATTTTTCTCGTTTCTCTTAAATTCCTCTAAATTCACTCAAGTTTTATTGTAATCAATGGAATTTTTTTTATTTTTAAAATTTTTCCAATTCATTTTGATTATTTTGAATATAACCTGAATTGTTTTGTAGTGATTAGTCACTTCCTTGGTTAGAAATTAGTAGCGTTTCAATGATTTGAAGAGATTTGACATTTTTTATTAATTCGCCCTGAATTCTTTAAAATTCTTTGGAATTCTTCTGAATTTTTTCAATTTACTTGAATTCTTTTATATTCACTCAATTCTATTTAATTCAATGGGTTTTTTAAAAAAAATTTAAAGTTTTTATTTAATTAAACCTAAATTCTTTTAATCTCACCTTGAATTCTTAGACATTTCATCAAATTCTGCGGAATTTCCTTGAATTTTTCTAAGCTCGTTTCAAACTTACTGAATTCAATGAAGTTTTTTCATATTTATAAATTGTTATCAATTAATTTGATTTTTTTTTTCAATTCCCCATACATTTTTATGAATTTCATCGAATTATTCTCACTTCTCTTAAATTGCTCTGAATACTCTCAAGTTTTATTGTAATCAAAGGATTTTTTTGATTTTTTTAATTTTTTCCAATTCATTTTAATTGTTTTGAATTTAACTTGAATTGTTTTGTAGTTATTAGGCACTTGCTTGGTTAGAAATTAGTAGGGTTTCAATGATTTGAAGAGATTTGACTTTTTTTTAATTCACTCTGAATTCTTTAAAATTCTTTGGAATTCTCCTGAATTTTTTTAATTTACTTGAATTCTTCTAAATTCACTCAATTCTATTTAATTTAATGGCCTTTTTTTAAATTTTTTAAAGTTTTTATTTAACTGATCCTAAATTCTTTTAATCTCACCTTGAATTCTTAGACATTTCATAAAATTCTTTTGAATTCCCTTGAATTTTTCTAAGCTCGTTTCAAACTTACTAAATTCAATGAAGTTTTATCATATTTATAAATTGTTATCAATAAATTTGATTTTTTTTTAAATTTACCTTGAATTTTTATGAACTTCATCGAATTCTTCTCGATTCCCTTAAATTCCCTTAAAGAATTTTTAAAAATGTTTCCAGTTCATTTGAATTCTTTTGAATTTAACTTGAACTGTTTTGAAGTCTTATGAATTTATCCTGAATTTATTACACTTATAGCGCGAGAAAAGTACCCTATGAGCATGAAAAAAATTACCCTTTGGTCCCTATATGTTATCCAATAGGGAATGTGAGGCCTGTTTTCGATAAAATCAGCTTCCAATAAAATAATTACCGGAATCTCCTCGTTTAACGCGAGGATGGTCAATAAGTTCACAAAGAGCAACGCAACTCATATCGCTTCCCAGAATGCTTCCTCCCCATCCATAACCAACACGACTGTATGGTAAACTTACTCCCAATTCACTCGATAAATAAATCCCTGTACCAAAGAGTGAAGTCTGCAAAAGAAAATATATAAAAGAAATAAATTGTTTAGGGGCCGTCCATAAACTACGTTACCGATTTGAGGGGGGGGGGGGGGCTCAGCAACTTAATAAGTTTGAAAATCACTTTCATATTTCAGACTTTACACTGTTTCCCCTATTCCCCTCTTTACCCCTTTTTTCGAAAATTCCATTTCCCAATTTTTTCAAGAAACTTACCCTTTTTCTCGTTTTTTCGCAGAAATGCTAACTGAATTAATAGAACCCAATGAGAAAATCCAACTATTTTCGGTTGAAAAGTTCACTGTTATGGTTTTGGTTCGGAATTCATGTCGTTTGGTTAAAAATTCTACTATTTGGTTGAAAATTGAAATATTTTCTTGAAAATGCAACTATTTTGTTAAAAATACATATTTTTTTGCTAAAAAATGCAACTATTTGGTTGAAAGTTGTACTACTTTGTTAAGAATTCATTTTTTAAAGATTTGTCTTTTTGGTTGAAAATTTAACTATTCCATTTTCAGAAAATTAATCTTCTGGGTGAAAAAATTATTTTTTGGGTTAAATATTGAACTATAAACTATTACCTATTTATAAAATTAATTCTCAACCAAAAAATAAACTATAGTTTATTTTTTGGTTCAGAATTAATTTTTTAAACTGAAAATGTGACTATTCCATGTCTGGTTTAAAATTGATATTTTAAATTGAAAATTTATTTTTTTTCTAGTTGAAAATGTAACTACTTGGCTGAAAATTCATGTATTTTGTTAAAAATTCGTCTTTTTTATAGAAAATAAATCTGCTTCGTTGAAAGTTCATCCTTTTTGGTTAAAAATGCAAGTGTTTGGTTGAAAATTCTTCTTTTTTTTGGTTGAAAAGTCAACTATTTGGTTTGAAGTTAAACTACTTTTTAAAAAAATATTGTTTTTTTGGTTGACGATTCATCATTTCAATTGAAAAATCATATTTCCGAGTGGAAAATTTAACCACTTTGTTAATAATTCACTTTTCTAAGATTTATCTTCTTGGTTGAAAATTTAACTATCCCATTTTCAGACAATTAATCTTCTTGGTTAGAAAATCATTTTTTGGGTTGAATGTTGAGCTATTTGTTGAAAATTAGTTTATTTTTTGGCTGATAATTAATTTTGTTTCAACTGAAAATGTAAATGTTCCATTTTCGGTTTAAAATTGACATTTTAAATTGAAAATTGATTTTTTTGTAGTTGCAAATTCAACTATTTGGTTGACAATTCATGTCAGGTCTGGTTGAAAATTCGTCTTTTTTGGTTGAAAAATCAACTACATACTTAGATTGAAGTTAAACTACTTTAAAAAAATTACTTGAAAAAAAACTGAGTGAAAAACTGAGTGAAAACTGAGTGCTGTTAGCACATCGTGGGTGTGGTGAGCCCACACTTGTAGTTATTTACTACAAGAAACTATCCACCTAGAAACACTACCCGAATCGGGTAGTGTCACACCTACCCTGAAAGGGAAATGGCTTAATGGTAATGGTATACTTTCTTTGGTTGAGGATTCATCATTTTAGTTGAAAATTCATATTTCCGGGTTGAAAATTGTACTACTTTGTTAAGGAAACTTAACTTTGTTGTTAAAAAAACATATTTTCGGGTAGAAAATTCGACTGTTTTATAGATCATTCGTATTTTTGCTTCAAAATTCAATTTTTTTTTGAAAATTAATGTATTTTGTTAAAAATGTATGCATTTTGTAGAAAATTCGTCTTTTTTGGCGAAACATTAACCTTCTAAGTGGGAAATTCATTCTTTTGACTGAAAATGTGAAGATTCGGTTAAAAATTTATCTTTTTTGGTTGAAACTTCAAATACTTGGCTGAACTACTTTGTTGATAATTCATTTTTTTAAAGATTTTCTTCTTTGGTTGAAAATTCAACTTTTTTGTTCAAAAGACGTGTTTTTGTTGTTGTTAAAGACTAATTTTTTCATCTGAAAATTTAACTATTACATTTTTTGTCATAAATATATCCTTTATAAGTTAAAAAATTTCTTATTTGGTTGAAAATTCATCTTTCTGATTGAGAAATCAACTATTTGGTTAAAAACTCGTCTTTTTTTGTTGAATTCAGTTGGTCCAAAAACCGTTTCTTTTTTGTTGAAAATTAATTCTGTAAACTGAAAATTTGACGATTCCATTTTTGGTTCAAAAAATGTATTTTTTAGATGAAAATTAAACAATTCTGTTTAAAATTCATCTTTCTCAATTGAAAATTCGTCTATTTGTTTTCACGATTCAACTACTTTGTTGAATAAATTTTTTCATCTTTCTTGGTTGAAAAATGAACTTTTTTGTTGAAAATTCAACTTCGCGGGTTAAAAATTCATCTGTCTTCTAAGCCGTTCCTCTTTTCGGTCTGAAAATTAAACTGTTTTTCGTTAAGATTTAATATATTTTTGTTTGAAAATCCGACCATTCGGTTGCAAATGAATCTTTGTAGGTTGAAAATTCCACTATTTTGATAAAGTCATCTTTTTTGGTCTCAAATTCACCTGTTTTGTTAAAAATTTGTCTCTTTTGCTTGAAAGTTCGAATATTTGGTTTCTAATGTAACTGTTTAGTTAAAAAAAAAAATTTCGTTTGTTGAAAATTCGTCTTTTTGGTTTTTCGACTTGAAATCTTAGGAGTTTAAAGTGTTCCATATTAAATTGAATGTGGTATCTACATTAATTTTAGTTAAAAGAACTTATTCCCCTGTTTTCGTGAAATATCACCCTATTTCCCATGTTTTGAAAGAATTTTAGGCAAAAATAGTCCAAAATAGCCCAAAATTTGTAACGTAGTTTATGGACGGCCCCTTACGCAATCTCTTAACGAAGTTGAAAATAAATTTATAAAGGCCAATTTTAAACTTTACCTTGCACATGTTTTGTTGCAAACCATAATGTATAATGGAATGAAAATTTTCTAGACGACTGCCATGGTAGGCGTAAAATTTCGTTCGTCCCTGACCTGCAGCTCGCCACTTTTCCTCCAGGGCGGACTGTTTTACACTGACGACTTGAAAAATTAGGTTTGGAGCGGCCACGTGCATTTCCGAAGGAACCCTCCTTAATACCGAGTCAAACTAAATGAAAAAAATACTGAATTAGGCAAATGTATTTAATATTCATAGTGATTAGTGGGGGATTATATTGATAATAATAAATTTGGTTAAGAATGACGATGTATGTTGTTGGCTATAAAGCAATTGTTTTTTTTTTCAATTCTTAAATTTTAATTGTTTTAAATTGTATTGAACCAAAAAGCCAACAACTTACATCAATATTCTCAAATGTAACAAGATTCGTGGTATTGAATCGCCGCCAAGTATTTAAAAAAACTTCCGAGAATCCTTATCTGAAATAATCATGTATTGTGGACCTTTTTTGGATTGTCGGCGCAATTCTCGACTGATTTCAATGAAACCTGGCAGAGCTGACGCATTAAAAAATAAGTTTATAAGTTTGATTTAATATTAATGCTTCAGAAATGGGGGAGTTTACCACTCTCCAGGGTGCACGATCTGTTCGAGTCCGACTTCTGCAAAAATTTAAATTTTATAAATCAAAAATAGCTTTTTTATACAAGTTATTAATAAAAGTTTATAGTTCATTTGTAAAATAAAGCAAAAGGATAAGTAATTCAGGTCGAAGAGAAAAAATTAATATTTTAATTACTGGTTTTTACTGGTTTTTTTCTACTTTTTTTTGTTGAATTCAACTGTTTTTGATTAAAATTGTAGCGGTTGAAGTTTCTTTTCTTTGGTTGAAAATTTGTCTTTTATTTGTTTATCATATATTTATTTAAAATAAACTTGTTGTGGTATCTACATTAATTTTAGTTACAAGAACTTATTCCCCTATTTTCGTGAAATATCACCCTATTTCCCATGTTTTGAAAGAATTTTAGGCAAATATTTTAAAAAAATTTAATGAATTAATTTATTTAATTAAACTTAAATTGTTAAAAAAATTTAAAAATATAAAAAAACAGTTGGATTTAAACAAAAAGACGAATTTTAAATGAAAATCATAATTTTTAAGTTCAAAAATTAATTTTCAACAACAAGAAAAAAACAAATTTTCTATAAAATAGTTAAATTTTAAATAGTTATATTATAAACAACAAAATAGACGACATATTTATTTAAAAAAAAAATTATTTTCATACAAATAGTTTATTTTAAACCAAAGAGATGAATGTTCAACAAACAACGTTAAATTTAATAGTTGATATTTCAACCGAAAAATATTTTAAATTAAAAGCCGTTGAATTCAACCAAAAACGACCAATTTTAACTGGTTTTTACTGGTTACATTAAACAAATTTTCTTGCGTAGTTCTGAATTTTACAAACATAACATTTTTGCGTCTACTGAAAAATATTCAAAGTACGTCTTTTGATAACATTCTCTATTTTTTATGAAATAGTAGAATTTTCAACTAATAAAGATCGATTTTGAACCATAAATAAAATAGTTCAATTTTCAACCAAAATGATGAGTTTTCAAACAAGAAGATTAAGTTTCTACTAGAAAGACAAATTGTCAACAAAATACCTAAATTTCCAACTAAATATTTGAAGTTTCAACTAAAAAAGTAAATTTTCTACTAAAAGAAAACAAATTTTCATCCAAATTGTTAAATGTTCAACTAAAAAAATAAATTTTCAATCAAAAATGGAATAGTGAAGTTTTCAGATAAAAAAAATTAACTTTCAACCAAAAAAAGCGAATTTTTCAATAGAATAGTTGAATTTTCAGCCATAGAGATGAATTTTCAACTAAAGTAATAAATCTTCGACCAAAAATTACTTTTTAACAAAGTAGTATAACTTTGAACCAAAAAAGATGAATAGTTGATATTCCAACCAAAAAATATGTTAATATTAAATAAAAAAACAGTTGAATTTAAACAAAAAGACGAATTTTAAATGAAAATCATAATTTTCAAGTTCAAAAATTAATTTTCAACAACAAGGAAAAAACAAATTTTCAATAAAATAGTTAAATTTTAATCGAAAGAAATGAATTTGCAACTAAAAAAAAATTGTAACCAAAAATGAAATAGTTCACTTTTCAGTTAAAAAAATAATTTTGAAACAAGAAAAAAGAGGTATGAACGATATACTTAAATTTTCCAGCAAAAACAATTAATTTTCAACCAAAAAGATGAATTTTCAAACAAAAAGATTATTTTTCTACCAAAAACTCGATTTTCAACTAAAAAATTAATTTTGAACAAAAAATTTTTTTTAACAAAGTAGTTAAATGTTTAACAAAAATAAATGAATTTGCAAACAAGAATAATTTTCTAAAAAAAAGTAAATTTTCAAACACATAGTTGAATTTTCAACTAAAAAGATCAATTTTGAAGAAAAACGAATTTTTTAAAAATTAGTTAAATTTTCAACCAAAAAATGATTTTTCAACCAGAAAGATTAATTGTTACGCATCAAGATTAATTTTCAACCAAAAGAGACGAATTTTCAATAAAATACATGAATTTTCATCTAAATGGTTCATTTTTAAACTAAAAGAGGCGATTTTTAAACCAAAAATGGACAACTTAAATATTCAGTTAATCAATTTTTAACGAAAAAAAAAACAAAATATTTTCATACAAATAGTTTATTTTAAACCAAAGAGATGAATATTCAACAAACAACGTTAAATTTAATAGTTGATATTTCAACCAAAGAATATTTTAAATTAAAAGCCGTTGAATGCAACCCAAAAGGACGAATTTTGAACAAATAATGTCCTTTATCAAATAAAAAAGATCAGTTTTTAACCAAAAATGAAACAAAAACAAATAAAAGACAAATTTTCAACCAAAGAAAAGTAACTTCAACCGCTAAAATTTTAATCAAAAACAGTTGAATTAAAAAAAAAAAAGTAGACGATTTTTCTACAAAATAGTTTTTTTATTTAAAAATATGGTTGTTTTTAGTTTTCGCTATAAAAAATAGAAAACTTTTGAAAACATGAACTTTGAAACGTTCTTTCAGTAAACAATAAGGTTTTGTCTGTGAAATTCAGAACTATGCAAGAAAAGCTGACTGTACTTAAAATATTAAATTTTTTCTTTTCAAACTGAAAAACTGACACTTTGACTCTATTTTACGAATGAACTATAAAATTTTATCAATAATACCAAAGCGATTAACATACAATTTTAATGAGAAGTCTGTAGCAACATATTTTTGATATATATGGGAAGAATTTTCGATATCTTGAATATTTTTGATAAGTTTACGTATTTAGTGTAAAACAAAAAGTATTCAAGATATCGAAAATTCGTGCAGTATATATCGAAAATATGTTTCTATAGTCTTCTCTTTAAAATTTAGTGTCAAGAGATTGGATAAATTAGGCTCCAGATGTGAGCACAGGTGAAAAATTTAATTTTGTCTACAATCAATGAAAAATATTTGACCTAGATGTGTATGGACAAATTAAATCGATATGTATTAAAAAACAGATACTTTTATTAATTTGAAACTTTAGTTACTCATATTTTTTTTTAAAAATTGATTTTTTCACCTGTGCTCACCTCTACATCCTAATTTATTGAACCGATTGCCATCAAGTTTTAACGAGAAGTCAGTAGCAACAGATTCTCTATCAAAATGGCAGAAATTTTCGATATCTTAAATAGATTGTAAGATTTACGTAAATTTAGTATAAAAATATAAATTCAGAAAATCAGTAAATGGCAAAATTTTAGAAATTATTCAAGATATCGAAAATTCTTGCAATATTTATCGAGAACATGTTTTACAGACGTCTCATTAAAATTTGGTGTCGACCGGTTGAAAAATTTAATTTAATACTTATTTAATAAGTATCGGATAAGTTCGGCGAACCTAGCCATCCTTTCCATTTTTAATTGAAATTAAAGAATCCAAATTTAAATTTAGTAATGGTACCATTAAATTGAATTAAAGGATAAATCCATTTAACTGATTTAATTAACTTTTAACGAAAATTATTCAAACAATTATTTATTATTATATCATTATTATACCATTAAGCCATTAATTACATTTTTTAAATTTATTAAATTAGTAATTTAATGAAAATTAAATTGATTGAGCGTACCCAGAAACATAGAACCGATTGGAAAATTTGAATCGGTCTGAAGACCAGTGAATTTAACTTTTTATTGATTTATTGACCATCTATTTCACGGATATGCACTCGCTTGCTGATTTACAATTTTTAAATTCTGTTTGAAATATAGGAACATAACTTCAAAAATTTCGATCCGATTCAAAAATGTCGAAGAAGAATGAAAAAATGTCTCTTCAATTGATGTTTTCTCATTTACGTCTGAATCGGAGTTAGCAGATTGAAAATCGGTGTTTTTAAAACTACTTCAAGAGAATACTTATAAAGATTTTAAAACATTTCAAAAGATTTCCAAAATTGTTAAAAAAGAATCTGGAAGATTTTAAGGCCATATTTGTAATTTTGCAGAAATTTTTATGAATTTTAGGAAAAATTCGAATCAATATAAAAGATACTTAGGAATTTTAGAAGTTTTTGAAAGATTCTAAATTTTATAAACCTAAAATATACTTTAAAATAATAACAATTTTTGGCTAAACTTGTCATTCGGTAACGCAAAATTTATTTTTATTGAGTGAAGTTAGTCGTAAAAAGGAAAATAATCGATATTCTCATTGTTTTTTTATTTAAAAATAATTTTAGATAACCCTAAAGATACTTTTTTATTACTTATATTGTAAATAAAAATAAATCTTAATTTACCTATATGAAGGCTCTGAAAGAAGATCTAATTATTATTTCCACATGAAAAATATTTTTAATGACTTAAATTAAATAATTATCAGTAGATTTGAAAAATTGAAATTTTAAATAAGGACCCAGGACTTCGTCTTGCTTATTAGTATTTTTACACTTATGTGATTAATTTTATTAGAAAAAAGGTTTTAGGTTTTTCTGAAACACTTTTGACATACACAAATTTTAATTGAATTAGCCAACTTCGATTTAAAACATTCATGTAGTTATACTTGGCAGATTTCTTACAACGCAATGTTCTTCGTGGGACTTAATATAATTTAGAATCTTTGGCTTCGGAATCAAATCAAAAAGATCCGATTAATTGTAAAAAAATATGTATTCAACACACTGGTGTTTATCAATTTCATTTAAGTATATTAAATTTAGGAAAGGTAAACCTTAATTGAGAAGTAAGCGAACAAAATATCAACTCGATTGACAAATTTAAGTAGGCAAATAAAAATGTCCTGTTCTCGGTTCCAACGCTTTTTTATGAAATCAAAAAAAATCAAAAAAGTTATTTTTTGTCTACAGATTCATTAAGTAAATAAGTCAAATTTGTTAAGCATGTAAACATTGTTTAAAATTCATAAATATTTACTAATATTTCTCTTATAATATATAATTTTAGGAAATTTTTATATTTTATTTTAGTAATTAAAAATATAGTAATCATATACAAAAGTATCTTCTGATTTCATATGTAGGAACAAGAAATTGTAAATCTGTATCATTATAACATGCATAATTAGTGAAATATGCCTTTACTGAATCCAAATAAATATAAATCAATTTTCATTTAGCTAATAACTTCAAGACAATATTAAATTAAAAAGCTTTTTTTGCATTTTATTTATTGGACAGCCTAACTGATTATAATAGTTTATTTAAAATTTAATTTTGTTCAATAGATTTCACACTAAAATATCTATCTAGACGAAAAGGTATAACGAAATGTCTCGAAAATCTCGGAATCATTGCTGCTGAAAACCTTATTGGGATTTTCATTACTCGAAGTTGTTTTATATCTTAAATTTGAAATTTTTGAAACTTAATTCACAAATAATCACTTTTAATCAGAAAAATCATAGAAAAAATTATGCGACTTGAGAAACATTTCGGCTATTTAATATGAGTTTTATATTTTTTAATATTTTGCACGGTTAAATTAATAAAACTTTTAAATTATCTAATGAATTATTGTAAATATTATATACATATATGTTTTATGTTAGTGCTTTTCGCTGGAAATTTGTATTAACAAGAAAAGAAATTGAATATAAAATCATACAGTTTCGAAGAATAAGACTTAAAATTTCTAAAAATTTTCAGTTGCTATTTTTCCATCGGAAATTAGCATTTTTAAACAAAAATCATCATCAATATTCTCCATTTTACAACAATTTTAAGTTATGTTACCGTTTTACACCGGAAATGGGTTTATTTAATCGATTTAATCGAAAACTATTAGATTTAAACGATTTAAAAGAAAAAGTTTTTTTCAATAATTTACAGTTTACGGTTTTGTAAGCGTTTTTTTTTAACGAAAATTGACATTTTTAAACAAAAATCAATATACTTTAGAGGTTCATAATTTATGAACAATTTTAGGTTACGTTACCGGTTTTCATCAATGATTGGTATATTTTAAAACAAAAATCATTATAGTTCGAAAAAAGGTTTTCAATTCATAAATAGTTTCAGGTTATATTCACGTTTTTTCACAAGTAATCGGTTATTTAAACAAAAATGAAAGAAAATTAGATTTTAAAGAAGATTAACAACTTTTTTTACAATTTTAGGTTTTGTTGGCATTTTTAAACGGAAATCGGTATTTTCAGTGAAAAAATTATTAGATTTCAAAGAAGATTTATAATTTGGAACCATTTTTTCTTATGGTAGTTTAGTGTTTTTTCGTAGAAAATTGGTATTTTTTATTTAAAAAATCATCAAACTTTTCCGATTATCATTCAGAATCATTAAATTCAAAATTTTTGGGTTTGTTGTCGTTATTAATATCGGAAATCGGTACTTTTAATAAAAAAGCATTGGAGTTCAAAGACGATAAAAAGTTTCTGAACAATTTTAGATTATGCTCATGCTTTCCATCGGAAATCGGTTGTTTTAAACAAAAACCTTTAGGTTTAAAAGAAAATTTACAATATTAACAATCTTTTGTTATGTTAGTGTTTTTCTCTAAAATTGCTATCGTTGATGTAAAATCATTAGATTTCAAAGAGTATTGACAACATTTTAAAAATAATAGGGTATTTTAGCCGTTTTCACCGGAAACAGTTTATTTTATACAAAAATCTTTTTTCTTTTAAATCATACTTACAATTTTGAACAACTTTAGGTTATTTTAGTGTTTTCGTAGGTAATTGGTATTTCTGAACAAAAATGCAAAGGTTTGATTTTCAATATATTGCACAAAAATATTATATATTAATTCTGAAGTTAATCAGTTTTAATAAATTATCAAAAATATTTTCCTTGCTTTACTTTTATATTATTTCAGATAATCGATACTATGAAATACAAAATTTTTGTATTAATATTTACTTCATATTTTAATTTAAAAATTGCGTGAGACAAACTAAACAATAATAGCGCCCGTGTTTATTTTCTAGCATCCTTAAATATTGAGAAATTAAGTGAAGTAGATTTATCACGTTTTGTTCGGTTACTCCTCAAATAATGTTGCCCTTTGGTACCGCATTATGAAGTCTAATACAGACTTTTCATCCTTTAAAATATTTGATTTGGCATACTTACGCATTCTTTATTCACACTTTTTATGTGAGGATCTCTTAATTGCACCAACACCCAATACAATAATTCTATCGCTGGTCCGTAAGTTTCATAAACATTTGGTTCTTCAAGTTCTTGGTATATTATGATTAATGGCGGAACTGTTTCCAGGGTTTGCCTCTGAAATTAGTATTTTATTTAAAAATGCAGCACATATTGAGACTCAGAATTTATGAATAAATTTATATTCTTATTTGTAAAGTGTTTGAAACGTTACCAGTAAAAAGTAACGCGTTAACGTTACCGCTACTGCCTTAAAATTTAAAAAGCGTCACCGTTAGCGTTACTTTTTTCAAAAAGTAACGCGTTACCGTTACTGAGAAAAAGCAACGCGTTACTTTTTGTTTTATACAATTTTCAACTGTTTATATTTTACAACATTATTAATTCTAAATCATAAAATTTCAAAAAGTTCACTCAAACGAAATATTTTAACAATAAGAATATATCCTGATATTCCGAACAATAATTCTGGTTTTACACTTCAAGTCGCAGAAAATCTTCTGTATTTTTTTCCTCAAATTTTGAAAATATGTATAACAAGAAGATTTTCTGAAAAGCCCACCTTTTTTATTTTATGCAATATTTTTCAAAATTTTCTGCTTTTTTTTAAATTCTCCTGACAAATCGTCACTTTGTTAATTTTAAACGTTTTTAAAATTTGCCGACGGATTTTTGAAACATTGACGTCAAATCTCAAATAATACTTGATATGAATATTTCTCACGAAGTTACGAATATTATCCGCAACTTTTGGAATTTTTTTTCTCAAATCAGAAATATACGTGCCGGCTAATTTCCTCTAAAAAACAACATATTTCGTCGCTGAGAGATTCTGTGACTTGGAGTGTAGAACCTGCCTGATTTGAAATAGATTCGATCCATATACAAATCTAAAAAAAAACACCGAAAAAAATGTCTTGTTCAAATTATCATTTTAAGAAGATGACTGAAATGAACCGTTTGTTTCACTTTGCGTATTTTTCCATTTATTTCAAAAAAAAATAAATTGTCTGCTCGCTTATTTCTTAAGTGAGAATCGATAGAACGATAAAAAATCATTTAAGGTTTGAAAAACGCTTTTAAAATTGGTAATTTATTTCATATTTTTCTTGAGTTGACCATTTTTAGGATTTGAAAGTACTATCTAAGCTTTCAGTTTTTCAAAATAAAAAAATGTATACCCTAATGAGAAGCATAAGATATTCTTCGATTTTTTTAAATATTTTAAGTTATTTTCTTCATGTCTCCTGATTGGTTACCATGACATATAATTTAGTATAAATACAACTAACGAATTTCGTAAAGTAACGTGCGTTACTTTTCATTATAGTTACCCAAAAAGTAACATAGCCCAAGATGCCAAAATGCAATATGAAACACTCTAAATTCCTAAGATTTCAAGTCGGAATATATATTGAATTTTCAACAAAAAAGATTAATTTTCTAACCAAAAAGACGAATTTTCAACAAAATAAATGAATTTTTAAATAAATAGTTGAATTTTCTAGTAAAAAAATATAAACTTTTAATCAGAAATGGAATAGTTAAATTTTCAGTTATGAAGATTAATTTTCAAACAAAAAAGAAGAATTTTCAACAAAATATTTAAATTTTCAAACAAAAGAGATGAAATTTCCACTAAAATGGTAAACTTCAACCAAAAAATTACTTTTTAACAAACTAGTTCAACATTCAACCAAGTAGATGAATTTTTAATCAAAAAATATTAATTCACGACAAAAGATATAATAGTTAACATTCCAACCAAAAAAGACGAATTTTTTAAAAAAAGTTAAATTTTAAACGAAAAAAGTTAATCTTTAAAAAATATGACTTTTTAACAAACTAGTTCAAATTTCAACCAAGTAGTTGAATTTTCTACTAAAAAAGATCAAATTTTATCCAAATTGTTAAATTTTCAGCCAAAAAGATGAATTTTTCAGCAAGATGATTAATATTCTATCAAAAAACACGAATTTTCAACAAAATACATTAATTTTCGACAAAATTGTTGAATTTTAAAGCAAAAATGACCAATTATCTACAAAACGGTTGAATTTTCAACCCAAAAATAAGGGTTTTTAACAAACTGTTACTTTTCTATGAAAAAGTTAAATTTCCATAAAAATAGTTTGATTTTTAATCAAATAGTTCAATTTAAGTCAAAGACATGAATTTTGAACAAAAAAGTTTATTTTTATCCGAATAGTTTAATTCTCTACGAATTCTCAACGAAGCTTGTAACAGTTGATATTTCAACCGGACAGTTGCATTTTTAACCAAAAAAAGGATACATTTTCAACCAAGAAGATTGAATTTCTACCAAGAAAGACGAATTTTCAACAAAATACATGAATTTTCAACCTATAAGTTGAACTTTCAACCGAAAAGGATAAACTTTTAACCAAATATTTAAATTTTTCACTAAAAAAGATACATTTTAAACAAAAAATGGAATAGTTTAATTGTCAGTTTAAAAAATTTACTTTCAACCAAACATGATACGAATTTTCATCAAATTTTCAACCAAAGAGATGAACCTTCAACTAAAAAATTAATTTTTAACAGAGTAGTTTAATTTTTGATAAAAAAGATAACTTTTTAACCACTGGACGGGCCCTTACTGTCAAATTCTCAGGGTGGCCGTTTTAATCGAAGAAAATAATTCCCGGTCATTTCCCAGTTCGCAAAAATTTTTCACGGTCAATAAAATTTTAAAAATCGAACTCTAAAGCTAAAAATTTTTCCATTTGAAGTGATAAAAATAAACTACAAATGAAAGCACTCAAAGTAGAACTCTTGAATTTTAAACTTTTAAACCTGAAGTTTACAAGTTTTTCAATTCAAAATTTTTGTATTCAAATGCTCAATAAAAATGAAAACGTATAAAATGGAAGGTACTAATACTTTTCAATTGAACAATTTTAAATGAAATGCAGATAAACGGCAAAATTCAGAATTTTTAACTTTTATAAATTATAAAATTCCAAGATTCAGATTCAATTCCAAAAATATAAATCCACGTTATCATTTTCAATGCTCTAAATTGAAGAATCAATCAAAGAACTTTAAAATTTTCAAAATTACATTATTTTAAACAATTTTAATACAAATTGAAAAATTAAAATTATTTTGAACTGAACACTTCTTTAATTAAGAGTTAAATTATTTTCATTTTAAATAGTTTAAAAATCCTTGAAAAACTTCAAAATTTTATTTCAAAATCTTGAGAAACCTAGAACTTGTTTTAAATTTTGTCAAATTTCAAATTATTTTTGAAATTTTTTCAGAACTTCTAAATATCTTTTAAAATGAATCGAATTTTTCCTGCAATTTTTAGAAAATCCTGCAAATTTTAAAAAATGCCCTTAAAATCTTCCAGATTATTTTTTGACAATCATTTTCAATTTTCCTACGAATCTTAAGAAAATGCTTTTATTCTTTTGAAGCCTTTCACAATTCTTAAAAAGCTTCTAAATTTTTTGTTTGAAATCTGCAAAAATCTGCATTTTGTTTTAAATTAGGCTGTTGCTATTAGCACCGAAATTTCGGTACGAATAGCCGAATTTGAATCTTTTCAAAACTTCTAAATATCTCTTAAAATTACTCAATTTTTGTCTACACATAATAAGTGTTCAATTGTTATTTATACATAAAAATTCAACAATTTCACTTATAAAATGAACATTTTTTAAATAGAACAATTAAAATTGTAACGTTCAAAGCTTGAAAGCTCTTCGAAATTTTAACAATTCAAGGCTTCCTATGTCAAACAGTTCAGTTTCAAATTGTTTACTTTTCAATATTTGGTTTCAATTTACTCGTCATAAATGAACAGTCAAATATTGCTAAGTATTAAATAATTTCAAATTTAGTGGGTTAAAAACTGAATCTTTTAGACTGAAATAATATTTTTAATTTAATGGAAGCGTTTACTTACGAATATATTATTATGAAGTTATTTTTAAGTTGAAAATATGTATTTTGTAGAAAATTAAAAATTCATCTGTTTTAAGAGAAATTTCAACTTTCTTGGATAAAAATGCAACTGTTTGGTTGAACATAAAACTATTTTGTTAAAAAGTCATACTTTTAGTTGACAATTCTACCGTTTTTTTTTAAATTTAACTATTTTGTAGAAAATTTACTTTTTGGTTAAATTTAATATTTTGGTGTTGAAAAGAGAACTGAAATCTTTTCTAGATGAAAATTCATCTATTAAAAAAAAAATTTTTTTTATTAAAAATTCATCTGTTTTAAGAGAAATTTCATCTTTCTTGGATAAAAATGCAACTGTTTGGTTGAAAATAAAACTATTCTAATAAAAAGTCATACTTTTGGTTGACAATTCTACTGTTTTGTTAAAAATTTAACTATTTCGTAGAAAATTTACTTTTTGTTTAAAATTCATATTTTGGTGTTAAAAAATGAAATGAAAGCTTTTCTGGATAAAAGTTCAACTTTATAAAAAAATGAGTCCCTTTTTTATTGAAAATTCATCTGTTGTAGTACAAATTTCATCTTTCTTGGATAAAAATTCAACTATTTGGTAGAGAATTCAACTATTTCGTTAAAAATGTATCCCTTATGGTTGAAAAAATTCGTCTTCTTGGATGAAAAATTCAATTTTGTTCGTAGAAACTTATTTTTTGCTAAAAAATTCATATTTTGATCTTGAAAAGTCGACTGGAATCTTTTCTCGATGAAAATTCAACTATTTTTTTAAATTTGTTTTCTTTTTAAATAAAAATTCATCTGTTTTAAGAGAAATTTCATCTTTTTGGATAAAAATGCAACTATTGGGTAGAAAATTCAACAATTTTGTTAAAAAGTCATCCCTTTTGGGTAAAAATTCGTCTTTTTGGATTGAAAATTCAATTTTTTTTCGTAGAAACTTATTTCTTGGTTAAAAATTCATATTTTGATCGCGAAAAGTCAACTAAAATATTTTTTAACATAAAATTCAACTATTTTTTTTTTTTAATTTATCTTTTTGATTTATAAATTCATCCGCTTTGGTAGAAATTTCTTTTTTTTTTCTTTAATAAAAATGCAACTTTTCGGTTAAAAATTATTCTTCTTCGCTTGAGTATTGAACTATTTTAGTTGAAAGATTTCGTTGAATCACTTTGTTAAGAAATCATTTTTTTTGTTTTAAAGAGATATTTTTAGTTGAAAATTCATCTCTTTGGTTGAAAGTTTATCTATTTTGTTGAAAATTAATCTTTTTAAATTGAAAATTCAACTACTTGGGTAAAAGTTGAACTATATTGTTAAAAATTTATTTTTTTGACTGAAGGTTTATGTCTTTGGTTAAAAATTTAACTGTTTAGTGGAAAAGTATTTTTTTTTTTTTAAATTAATTTTTTAACTGAAAATGTAACTTTTCCATTTTTTTAAGATTGATCTTTTTTAGTTGAAAATTCTCCTTTTCTGGTAAAAAAAAAAATAATTTTCTTGGTTTAAAATTTCATTTTTGTTGGGTAAAAATAAAACAGTTTCGTGGAAAAATAATTTTTTGCTGAAGTCATATTTTTTGTTTGTAAATTCAATGTTTATAGAGAAAATTCGTCTTTTGACTTGAAGGTTCAACAACTTAGGTAAAATTTTCTTTCTTTAGTGAAAAATCTTTATTTGTTGAAAATTCGTCTTTTTGGTTTTAAAAAACTTTTTTTTGGTATAAATTTCATGTTTTTAGATTGAAATATAAACTATGACACTTTTTGTTGGGAATTTATATTGTTAGGTTGAAAATTCAACTATTATGTTAAAAATTTAATTATTTTGTTGAAAATTCAAATATTTTTTTTAAAAAGCCATCTTTTATAGTAGAAAAGACATTTTTTTGTTAAAAATAAATTAATAAATTTGAACATTTTTAATTTGTATCTCAAATACTGTTTTATTTCGTTCATAAATGATTCGATGTTAAAAGTATATTAAGAATAAAATGCTGGTATTTGAATATTAATGATTAAGGAAAATGAAAAATAAGACAAGGAAAAATAAGAGAATTTTGAAAAAGAAGTTCTCCGAAACCCTGCCTAATTTTACTAGCAATAACTAGTAAAACATTTTTGGAAACTAAAAATTACGGGGTTCTCAGAGAGGGCCTATAATCTGTTACAGGGTGTCTACTCAAATCCTGGAGAAAAATTCCCTGACAATTCCAGGTTTTTTCCAGGTATCTCAAATTTTTTCCAGGTATAATTTTTCATAGCATGGAGCCATTCAAATATTTCTTATATATTAAAAAAAATCGACTCGGAATATGTATACAGTTTCGCGAGTTTATTATAAATAATGTTTTTTTTCAGTTTCTAGGAATTCAATTAATATTACAAGATATTCTTAAATATTTTAGCACGATCAATTAATTAAATAATTAAATAATACTAAAAACATAATTAATCATTTTTTGAATTTGTCTCTTAAAGTCCATGAATTTGAATAATAATTCAAACAAATTTTTATTTTATCTACTTATACTTAAAATTCAGTGCATATTTTGGTAAAATTAATGTGGGCACTATATGAAATTCAATTTAAACCGATTAAAATTCATAACTTTTCAAGTAAAAATTTGGATTTTCAAAAAGATAGATGATTTTTTAACCAAATAGTTGAATTTTCAACCAAAAAGATCAATTTTTAAACAAATAGCTGAATTTTGAACTAAAAAATATAAGTTTTCAACCAAAAATGGAAGTTAAATTTTCAGTCAAACAAATTAATTTTCCACAAAAAAAAACAAGATTTATTTTTAAAACAAATTTAATTTAACTTCCAACCAAGAAGTTTTATTTTCAAGCAAAAACATGAATTTTCAACTAAAATTATGAATATTTAGCTGGAATACTTAAATTTTCAACCAAGAAGATGAATTTTCTACCACAAAGACGATTTTTCAAAAAAATACATGAATTTTCAACCAAGAAGAGTAATTTTTACTGAAGAACACGAATTTTCAATAAAATACATGAATTTTCAACCACGAATTGAATATTTAAATTTTCAGTTAAAAATTAACGTTTAACCAAAGAGATGAATTTTAAACTGAAAGGATATAATTTCCAATTGGAATAGATGCATTTCACGGTAGAAAAAAAAACATTTTCAAACAAAGTGATGAATTTGAAACTGGAATAGTTGAATTTGAAACTAAAAACATGCATTTTCAACTAAAATGATTAGTCTTTAACTAGAATCATTAAATTTCAAACAAAAAGATTAATTTTCAGTCCAGAAGATTATATTCTACCAAAAAAGTCAATATTTTCAACGAAAAAAGATAATTTTTCAACCAGATATTGACATAGCTACATTTTCTGTAAAAAAAATAATTTTCAACAGAAAAAAAAACAAAATTTCAACAACATAGTTAAAGTTGCAACAAGAATAGTTCAATTTTCAGTAAAAAAATTAATTTTCACCCAAGTAAAAAACGAATTTTTAACAAAATAGCTCATTTTTCAACCAAGGAGATGAACTTTCAATTAAAATGATGAATCTTTAACAACACAAAATTAATTTTTAACAAAAAAGTAACTCTCAGCCAAATAATTAAATCTTCATTCAGAAAAGATGAATTCGGAACGAAAAATGTAGTAGTTGATATTTCAACCAGAAAAGAACGAATTTTCCACAAACTGCACGAATTTTCAACTAAAACCGACCAATTTTCAACCAAAAACAGAATAGTTAAATTTTCAGTTTAAAAAATTGATTTCAAACAAAAAAAAACGATTTTTCAATAAAATAGTTCGATACAGTAATATAAAGCTACTTTTACAAATAAAAAATAATTGTTATTCAATTTAATATTGCAATTAAAAAAAAATTAGGCATCCTCTCGAAAAAATTCCCTGACTTAAAAAAAAAATCCCTGACATTTCCAGGTATATAAAAATTCCCTGACAATTCCAGGTTTTCCAGGTAGGGTAGACACCCTGTGTTACGTAATTTAAGTACGGCCCCTTACTTGAATGATTGAGAATACAATCTAAATAATATCTTAAAAGTTTAAATACCAAAGCATCAATATCCTTGGTCTCGTTCTTTATGTACATCGGCGGAAACGGTTTAACACAACTGTCATATCGATATGTCTGACACGCTGCGATGAAAAGAGACCACTTTAAGTCTGCAGCTTTAGGATCCTTCTCTAATAAATGCTTAAGCGACAGTATTTTTTTGTTCACATCGTCGTGTAACACCGACGTTTCTATAAGCTCTGCTTGTTTCTTATCAGCGTCAATTTTCATCGGTTTTCTAGGTAACAGTTCCTCAATATTAATCGGACTTCTCTCTGAATGTGCCATAATTATTGACGAAAATGCTGCTCCTAAAATGAATAATCAATGTTTATTTATTAACTAATAAAATATTGAAAAACCTTCGCTCTTCTGTGATTTTGTGGTTAGGAAACTGTTTTAATTTACACACGTCTGATCGGCTCTTCCAACATAAACTTACACGTCGCCTAGCTTCAATGATAAAAACACAATAACATGCATCGAAGTATGTAAACATGCCTTTTTTGATAAAAGATGTTATCTTGAAGCCATAAAATGTTTCGACATCAAAACATACCCAGTTTCAGACAAAATTTGACTAGATGAATGATTTTAGAAAATTTGAGGAATTTAGGAATAATTTACTTACACTTTGGTTACGGGAAATTTGTTTTTATAAGGCAAAAAGCATTTCTTAGTAAATTCCTTGATCCATTGCTGAATATAAAATCGCTACAAACTGTTTCGTGTTGTCTTTTGTCCTGTCAACGAAACTCTCTGAAGTGAGGAACTAATCCCGAAAATAGATGGGTATTTAATTTTGTCATCAATGCAGTTTTTCATTAATTATATGTTATAAGTCGATAGAAAAAAACTTTTTATATTGAAGATTTCTAACTAAAGAACTTAATTTTGTACCCAGTTTAAAAGTTGTTATCTTTCAAGTGTTTCACAATTAACTAAAAGCACTTTGATAACTCAGAAGCATTTTGAATTAGGCGCCAACTATCCAAGCGCTCTCTCATGTCAATATTTCGAAGCTTTCGCAGATTTCAAAACTAGCGCCCAAAAATTGCGACCTGTCGCCAAAAATCACTAGGTAAAAAACAAACTTTTTTACAAAATTTCTTCTATATTATCTCAAGACACTTGCCATACACAGAAAAGTTATTTGTTTCCAATACTGAGAATCTATAACCATTTTTTGTCCGTTTGCTTGTTTACCGGCTCCGAAATACGAACACGTGAGCATTCCCTTTCACTTTCTAACCTCTCTAACGGGTTTTCTTCGTCCCGCAAGGCATTCGGGATGAAAATTAACCATCTTTTTAATAATTTAACTGAAAATGATCTTTTTATTCACTTAGTGTCTGAAAAATCGTTGCTTTTTCCGGCAAATATAAAGTCCCAGAAAAATATGGGAATTTTCGAGGTGCAATTGGCAACATTGCGATTCAATGTCATGCTTCAAGGTAAACTATCGACGATGACGTCAGTTTAACAAGTGGGAGTGGATGGATGGATGTCGGCAACCGTGGTGGTTTTCACGAATCGCGCTCGAAATCTGTAGAAAACTAAACCGTTTCGATGCGATAATGTTGCGCGTTTCTTAGCGATGTAGTGTCGTGAAAAGTGAAGTTGTTTCGCACGTGCTTTTCGTATGGAAAATCACCGAAAATCGCGTGCGCATGTCCGCATCCGATGACGTCACAAAAATTGTGGTTTTGATCAGGTTCGCTCGGTTTTTTTTTTTTTGGTACAATAATGTTGCAGTGCGAAGTTAAATAAATCGTGAAAAATAGGGGGAAACCTTGTGCAAATCAAAGATCCGGCCGGTGAAAATTGTGAGTAGTCAAAATCCCTTGTCATGTTTATAAATTCGAATTTCAGTCGCCAATGTGCAGTCTGTCTGTTGGACATGGCCTTCGGCATACATATGACATTGAGTTTCGTTTTTGGCAAAAAATCAGCTTCAGTCCCGCTTGTTTTTCCTTACCAGAGTCCACTATTTGCATCTGTTGTATCTTCAAAGAGAAAGCTCAACTCTCTGGAGATCCAGTTTTGCTCTTTCCGAAAGATGTATCGATGTACTTATGTTGTCATGCGAGATATATTGATCTTGTTTGCACTCTACTGAATGGTACGAACCAGAAAAATATAATGCTTCTCCGTCTTATTACCGTGTTTTTCCTACAGATTCACTCCTCTTTTCTCTACAGTTTTCATATCATCATTTTTCAACTTTGCTCCGGTTTATGTCAATATTTTCAAGATCTTCAGGAGCTTCAAAATTTAGGGTTGTTTAGGCGCGACCTTAGGAATTTTTTCCACCGATTTGATTTTTGTTGTTGGGTCCAAATTTATTATTGTTGACTTTTGTTTAAAAGTTGAAAGTCTCGATAATTAATTAATACTTTGCTGATAAGATTGGAATATGATTATTCAATTCTTAGGAAAATCGTTATCCAACGTATGTTTCACTTTCTGAAAATAATATCTGTAATACCGAAGAAAAACATCTAATTTTCTTATTTGTAATCTAATAAATTGCTGTGATAAACATTAAAAAACTTTTATATTTTAAATCATCTTTGTGAATCCAAACAGTAGATAAACATTAATAACAATGTAACTTTTTAAATTAAAAATTTTAAGTTAGTAAAATTCGGTATTTAATTTAGCTTAGCACACGTGAATTATCTTAACATGAAAACAAGTCCTAAAGTCCGCTTTGTAGTTTATCTGGATTTAGAGGGTGGAAACTAAAGTAGTAAGGATAAAGTCCTTAGATCAATTTCTAGTCCTCGAATTTACTTTTCTTCAGACATGAAGGTTTTTTCAGACATGAATGATGGGCAAAAACATACTAGTAAATTCTAAAGTAAATGTTTTCGTTATTCTGATTAACAATTATATATCTTCTAATTTGATAACAATGTTTATTTTTTATTTTAAACTACAAATCATTTTTCCGGCTAAGAAATGCTTGCTAAGTCCATGGTTCTCTTATTTTTCTGGTATCATCTATAATAAAAACAATATTACACACGTTGATGGTATGTAAATTTAAACAGCTGGAGTACTCCTATGCAAACTATATATTGCGTAAAGTTTGTTAAAGTTACGCATTTTGTTGTTTGTTGAATTTTAGGTAATAACAAAATACTATTCCACTACCACACCGTGTTTTTATTGCTTTGAGATGATTTTTAAGAACAAAAAGTTTGTTTAAATATGTTTTTAGTAAAGAAAATCGTGAATACATAAGGGGAGGACAATTAGTATAAAGGTGAGAAAAAACAGATTCTCTTAAATTTTGAGAATTTAGGAATTTATTTATGAGATATGTGCATGATGATTGATGTCGCCATCTGCACATTCTGTTTTACTTTGCATCGGTAAAGTAGAAAATTAATCGCATTTATGCAAATGAATGTAATTCTGTTTGCTTGTTTTGAAGACACTTGGATAATATTTAATATGAGAATGTTTTATTCATGAAAACATTTTCCATGCATAATTGCTTTAAAAAATATTGTTTGATCAGATTGTAGTAGAAAAATTGTAAAAGAAATATTTAATTTTTGAAGTTTTACAGTTTATAATTTAAAAACTAAACGCTATATATCAAGAATTTAAATACTGAAACACTACATCTCATACACGGAAGTCTGAATTAGTTCAATTATAATATCAGTCATTTCTTATGAAAGCAAAAACATGATTTTTCATGAAAAAAGTTTAAAACACAGGAAAAATAATTATTTTGATAATAGTTTTCGCAATTGATTTTTTTTCTTACACATTCCCTACATTTTTACTGTTTCCAATTTTGTAAATAAATAATCTTCAAATATAGTTATTTTTTCAAACAGTAAAAAAAATTCATTAAAAATTATGGTTTTTATTTGAAATGAGATCAGTAATTTGCTCTATTTAGGCTATTTTTACAATGAAATATTGACCAGAAATTATTAACAAATTTTAAAAGTACATAGGTGCTAAAACAGCTACAGCATAATAAATTTGAATTTTCAAATCGCAATGGCTCGTTTCTGAGATCCTTAAATCGATAACCAACCCCTAATAGTTTTCTCCTTGAGGTGCCTGATATTGACTTTACACATATCCTCATTAAAGGGCGAGGGTTTGTGGTTGATACTATCTCCACTGTTGTAATAACATGGCCAGAATGTGATTTAATAACACAAGTACTAATAACGCAATTTATAACAAAAGGTCGGAATTTTTTGTCTTCCTTTTTTTCATTATAAGCTCTGCTGACTTTATAATCTTCTTAGCTATCGTTACTTACACCAATTTGCATTTAAGTTTAATGAGACACACGATTTGTACTCATGAGTCTCAAAAGAGAACTTTCAGTTTAAAGAGACTATTAAAAGTTAGCTTTTTCTTAAATATTAATTATAATTTTGAGTGTATCTATAGACGTTTTTTTTTGACTAACGATCGGAAATTCGTTCTTTATGGAAACACGACGAGTTTCCTATTTATCAGCTCTGGCGATTTCGGCACACACGTTAGAGTTTATCAGATGCGAGCTTATCAGGCGATCTTACAGAACCTAGACCTACACAACAGATAACATAATACCAGGTTCATGACAATACATCGTTTGACCTTACGATACAAAAGATATATTCAATGCAGGACCCCCAAGATATGCAAAATTCTATGGAACATGACCTAAACGTTGACTCTCTTTTCTTATCTCAACTGCGAAGCAAAACTGCTGACGAACTTATTCTCCTTGATTTCGTCTGGTTTCAAATCCAAAAATATTTACCTTCACCCTAAAAAAGCTATGACTCGTTTTCTTCAATTTTGCGAATCCTGTTTTCTTTTTAAGGATTTGATTCAGGATTGTACGTCTTTACGATTCAATTTGGAAGATTGAGTGAAAACGTCGTAGAAATTAGAATTATGTCTTATAGAGCGCAAGGGAAATTTAATCTCAGCAAGATGAGGTTATTATGCAAGATCCTTTCTGAAATGTAGGACGTCTCATGAAAAATACAACGAAAATAATTGAATTACGAAGGTGTTCGCGCTTGTAATCGGCTTATCGACTATTTTGGTCATTGACGTATAAGAAATGATAGAGAAAGGAAACGTGCAAGTGGTGAAAAAACTTAGGATATCCTTAAAATTCCTTAATGTATACCTTTGATGAATATTATATAAACAAAGTTCGGACTCGTAATAACGGGAAAATATTGTTGAAAGGTGCGAATACAATAAGCTTAAGCTTTATGTTTCCGCCATTCACCTTGTCTGGGGAAAGATTTTATCTTTTAGAATTCATTGATATTCACTCGTAATCTTTGCAAGGAGTCCCATCTTTTATTTATTATTTTTTCAGATTCTTGAGAAATCTGGACATTTAGAAAATCTTTTTGCGAGTCAGAGTGCAGATTAAAAAATTAATTTAATCTAATATTATAAAATGCATGAAGTAAAGTAGGTTTATATCTTATAGTACTATGTATTCAATTCTCTCTTCTTCCGCGTGCCTTTAAGATGAAATATCACTTTTACTATAGTAGTGATAGGATCACTTTTAGTATGCGGGATGCAGAAGTGAAGGTACAACATAAGCTTTAATGCCGTTAACATGACGATTAATTAACTGGGTACGCAGTCACGTCAGAATTTATTAGATAAGGCACTTTATTTGCGTATCCCGCGCGATTTTTTATGACGACCGAAATGCAAACCCGGCATTCAAACTTGATAATTGAGAGGTGTTATGTAAGTTTCGTTAACCTACACTTCACTCGCGTTGAGAAGAAGAGTAAATATTATAGACATCGTTGAGTTTCTCCCTCCACGAGGACATTTTGAATAAAGGCAAATAAAATTTTCGTAATATTTAGTTGGTACAGGGCGATTGCTAGACCGAGAAATGCCAGAGAATTTGTTTTTGACCAGGAATTTCAAAACTTTTCAGTTGAAAATCCATTCTAATCACTTCAAATATAACAAGAAATTGTTCAACTTTTACTGACTTCGATTTGAAATTCTTTTGAGTTTGAAAAGTTCAGTTTTTAACACTTTCAAATATGAAATCCAACTGTGTACAATGCGTATTTCTAAAGTCCTTTAATTTTAGAAATTTTAATTTTCAGTCCTAATTTGGAATTCTTCATTTTCAAATTAAAATCAAATTTGATTTGTAGGGTCCCGAGGCTGTCTAACTTTAATGCTTTTATTTTTTTTGCAACAAAAAAGTTCTTTCGAGCTCTTAGCTCCATTGAAGCATGAAAGGAACATTCTGAAAGAAGCAACCAAATTCGAGAAAATGGTGCGGACCAAAAATATTGACACACAGAGTTCCATAACTTTTTTTTTTGAATTAAAAAAAAAACAAGGTAGTATTTGATCTAAGGTCTATTAAGTCTTGAAAAGAACAAGCAAAAGAAAAAAAAACATTTAAAAAAATTAAGATTTTGACCCACTTCTAAATCGAACTGGACCATAATCTTCTACAGAGACGTAAGTTAGGTCAAAGCAATTAGTTTAAGCCAATTAAACGCATTCCCGAAATTTAGCATTTACGACCTTATGCTCTGTTTTTTTAATGGTGTTTATGCTAGCCTAACGTCATAAGCTGGTATCAACAATGGTATAAAAAATACTAAAGATTTGTTCAAGCAAATTTCTTTTCATACCATAATTTCAGGCTTCTTGAAGAGCATGTAAAGCTTATCCAGGGTAGCCACTGGACCGGGTAACCGGGAATTTTATGAGACCGGCAAAAAAGGGAAATGTCAGTGAATTTATTTTTTGACCGGGAATTTAAAAAATATTTTAAAAAAAAATCTGTCCAAGTTTGATTTCAACAGTTTTTAAAATAATTAGTTGAATTTTTATCTTTTTCAATTATGATATCATTCAGTTTACAGTGCGTAATTCGAAAATCTTTCACTTACAAATTTTCCATTTTAGATTTTAATTTTTAAGTGTACATTTTTCATTTAAAGAATTTTAAAATGCTGTTTTAAAGACTTAAAAAAATAATAATTAGAAGCGTTTGAAATCGAGAGTGAAAGATTTTTTAAATTGAACTGTACATTAAGGATTAACAAGTGAATAATAATTGATTTTACAAGACGATTCGAAATCATTTCAAAATTGAAGAATTTCCAGATTTTAACGTTAACGATTAAACTGTTTCAATTGGAAAGTCCTAGTAGTTAACAAATGTTAAGGCCCGATTGAAACTTTATAAGCTATTAAAAATTTTTAAATAACTTCAAAACAATATATTCAAACTTGAAGACTTTTATTAAATTTAAAATATTGTTTTAGTCTAAAAATTTGAAACTTTAAAATTTGACATTTTTTAATTAAGAAAAAGAAGAATTGCTTAATATTTATAAATATTTGACTGTTCATTTAAAATCAGTAATTATAAATCAAATATTCAAAACTAAACAAAAAAACTAAATTTTGAGCGTTACAATTTTAATTGTTCAATTAAAAAAAAATTAATTTACAAGTAAAATTGTTGAATTTTGATGTATAATAAATATTTAACCCCTTATTATTATTCCTAGAAAAAATTCGAGTAAGTTGAAAAGATATTTGGAAAGTCTGAAAAGATTCAAAACTAATTAAAAATTTGAAATGATTTAAAATAATTTAAACGAAGTGTCTACGTATATCGACCAAATTTGGCTATTCGTACCGAAATTTCGGTGCAAATAGCTCACGGCCTTATTTTAAAAAAATATAGATTTTTGCAGATTTCGAACAAAAAATTTAGAAGATTTTTAGGAATTGTGAAAGGCTTCAAACAAATAAAAAACATTTTCTTAAGATTCATAGGAAAATTGAAAATGACTTTTTATTTTGAAAAATCAATTTTTTAGAGAATATTTGAAAAGATTTCCAAAATTTTCGAAAATGAATCTGGAAGATTTTAAGGAAATATTTTTTATTTTGCAGGATTTAAAAAAAATTGTAGGAAAAATTTAAGGAAGAATTCGAATCATTTTAAAAGATGCTTAGAAGTTCTGAAAAAATTTCAAAAATAATTTAAAATTTGAAAAAATGTACAAAAGCATGTAGATATTTCAAGATTTTGAAATAAAATTTTGAAAATTTTTAAGGATTTTAAAATTTTTAAAAATTATTTCACTTCTGATTTAAGAAGTATGTAAGAAGAAATGTAGTCGTTCAATTTTTAATGTTTCTAGCTTAAAATTGTTTAAAATGATTTGCAGTTCAGTTTTTATTACTTCAAGTGGAAAAATGTTTAGCTTTAAAGTTCGCATTTTTTACTTTCATTGACCGTGAAAAATGTTAGCGAACCGGGAAAAGACCCGGTTTCAATTGAATACCCTTGCAGTAAAAAACATACAGTCAGATTTAGTGCGATTGCGACCAAATTTTTTGAAATTTGGATAATCAACTATAATAATACACATTGTTATTTAAACTTATTTACTACATAAATTTATTAAATTACTTTATTTGTATGTAGAAATTTGATTTTTAGAATGCAAAAGTAAAGAAATGTCAAGTTAATCATGTGCATTATAGGATAGAGAAAAAGTGAAAAAAATCGCATTCAAAAGTTTTTAAACTTTTATTTAACATGTGCAAAAGTAATTTTACTGCGAAATAATGAACGAGAATTGTATTTTAACGACTAAAACATAACTATTTATTCAGCACTTTCATGTCCTTCTTAAAATCGTTGGCTTTAGTTTTTTCAATTAAAACTTACCTCGTAAGGTACATTTTTGGTCAGACTTTTAATATTTGTAGCCCTTTTTTCAACTTTTGATGCTGAAGTATGAAAATTTTCGCTTCGAAGTTCGATACTGAAGTTTTTGCTCATTTTTGCGGATGTTTAACTCGTTGGGTGCAAAATGAAAAGAAAATCCAGGATTTACACTACATATAAATCAGGTTTTTATTTTATCTCCCTAAACATTTTTCATTGGTCCCGATATCAATTTCCAAAAAAGCCTAAAATATTGCTATTTTTAGGTTTCATTAAACGAGGTAATGACTAAGTTCAAGTTTGCTAAATAATTAAAAATTCAATTTTTAGGGGGATAAAATGGGGACCTAATTTAAATATACTGTGTAAATTCTGAATTTTTTGTTATTCCCTCTACGAGTTATCCATTCGCGAAAATGAACAAGAAGTTTTTAATAAGGCTATATGAAAGTGCTGAAAACTGGTTATGTTTTAGTTGTTTTCAAACACAATTTTCTACAATTTTAAAATTTTTAATTTGAGTTGTTCTCTCTATAATGCACATAAATGTGACATTTTTCCGTACCTTTGTATTTTGTAAGTTAAATTTATAAATAAAAATAAAGTAGTTTATTCAATTTATGTGATAAGCAGGTTAAAAAAACATTAAGTATTATTATAGTTAGGAAACGAAATGTTTAAACATTAGGTTGCAATCGACTTCGGCGAAATAAAATGGAATGACGCTTATTTACCTTGTAATAAAATTAATTATACAATTTATCTGAACATTAGGTCTTGTAAAATTCATTATTACGTTGGTATTCACCCCAAATGAATAAATTTTTGACCGATGACTTTGTAGACTATAAAAAGTGCTAAAATGTTTGTTAATTTATATTGGAAATAACAAAGGATTAAAACAAAATTATAATGCATATTCTAAATTGTAGCTGGAACAATATTTATGGATAAAATGGAATTGGGGAAAAATATTTCGCTCATTTGAACGTTCAGAACTTCAGTTCATAAAAATCGTGGCAAATAATTATAATATTCAAAATTGTATAACAATTGACTGTGTAAAAATTTAAAAAAAATTCTAAATCCGTAAAAAATTAGGCAATTTCCAAGTTGAAACGTTACAAATTGCAACCGTTAAAAAATGTACGTTTTCGACACGAATAGTCTAATTTTGAAAAATGCCGAACAGTTCCACTTTGGAAAAAGCCGGGAATTTTTTAAAAACATTTTATAGCGGCCACCCTATGATAGTTTGATTTTCGATTTAAAAAAATGTTTTTATTTATTTGATAACAGGGAAGCCAAGCAATGCAGGGTTGTTACAGATCAGAGAATTCCAAAAAGTCAGGGAAAATGGGAAAGTCGGGAAATTTAAAACTGGTCAGGGAATGACAAGGAATTTTGGACAAACTGAAGTTGAAGTTAATTTTATTATTTTGTTGAACATTCAACAATTTTGTTAAAAAGTCATTTTTTTTTGTTGAAAACTCGTCTTTTTGCGTTGAAAACACATCTATTTTCGTAGAAATTGTATCTTTCTTTTTTTGAAAATCATAACTATTTCGTTGAAAATTAATCTATGTTGGTTGAGGATTCTATTTTGTTGACAATTCTTCTTGGTTGAATTAAACTATTTTTGGTTTAAAATTAAAATCTTTTTTGATTGAAATCAACTATTACATTTATCGTTGATAATTCGTCTTTTTTTGTTTGAAAATCCAACTAACTTAGTTGAAAGTGGAACTACTTTGTTAAGAAATCATTTTGGTTTGTTAATGATTCATCATTTTAGTTAAAAACACTTTTCATTTGTTTAAAATTTAACTATTTGTTTGATTGAAAATGTATGTTCTTCAGTTAATAATTCAACTATTTGATGGAAAATAAATGTATTTTATTAAAAATTAATCTTTTTGGTTGAAAATTTTTTTTAAAATTTAAATTAATTTTTTTTAAAAGAAAATTTAATTTCCATTTTTTGTTGAAAATTTATCCGTTTTAGGTGAAAATTCAACTACTTTATTAAAAATTCGTCTTTTGCTAGAAAAGTAATCTCATTAGGTTATAAATTTCTTGAAAATTTAATTATTTTGTTGCAAATTAGTTGTTTTTAGTTAAAAATTACTTTTTAAGTGAAAATGTAACTTCCAGTTTTTCTTCAAAATGTATGTTATTTTAGTTGAAAATTCATTTATGTTGTTGTTTAAAGCTCATCTTTTTTGGGTTAAAAAGTTAATTATTTCGGGTTGTAAACTCAACTGTTTTGTAGGAAATTCGTCTTTTGGCTTGAAAATTCAACATTTTTTTTCTTTGTTGAAAATGTAACTCTTTTGTGGAAAATTCTTCGTTTTTGTTTGAAAATTAGTCTGTTTTGGTGGAAATATCAACTATTTCACTTTTTGTTGAGATTTTTTTTGATCGAAGATAAATCACTCAGGTTAAAAATAATTGTTTTGAATGCAAATGTAATCCTTCAATTTTTGGTTCAGAATTTATCTTTGTAGATGAAAACTCAACTATTATGTTGAAAATTAATGTATTTTACGGTCCCTTGCGTAATTCGCTGATGGCCGCTTATAAAAATTCGGAATGACTGTTGTCACCAAAAGTGATTAAGATAAATTTAGAAACAATCCTTTCTTTGCAGTAACATTATTGACCTCCTAGGACCTAGGTGTAAGGTTGTTTTTATACTTAGAAGAAAAATTTGGGCCGGTAAGGGAAAATAAAAAAGTGGTCAAGGAAACGTCAGGGAATTTTAAAATTGGAATTTTGTAGCATCCTCGTAGTGGAAATAAATGATGATAATCCGCAAATTAAATGAAAATTGTTCAATGTATTAGGCGCTTTCTAAAGAGCGCTTTCCTGTTGAATAACGAATCTGCATTGGATATTCATAATGATATAAAATTAAATCTAAGTCTGAGTCAGGGAATTTCGTGTAATATAATTCCGAACAAAGGTTCGAGTCGAAACAATCAGCTAAGACAACAAATAAGTCTTTATTGTGAAATATTAGGGGTGGTTTACGCACGAGTTCCTTAACAAATCTCATAATTGCTCTGAACCATTAACACATCTATATCTGCAGTATACATGGATTTAATGAAATGGATTTGTGGAATTTGACTGTAATATTATCAATTATATTATCAATTATATTATTATAATTCTTTTAGAAAATTCCCTGTCTCAATTGTCAAAATTATATTTCTTTGCTGAAATTCCCTATCTCAAACTCAAAATTATAATTCTTCACTATAATCCCCTGTCTCAACTTAGAATTACAATACTTTTGGAAAATTCAGTGTTCCAAGTCAGAATTGTAATTTTTTTGGAAAATTCCTCATTGCCAGTAAGGATTGTGATTTTTTCACAGATTCTCTATTCCAACTCAGAATTAGAGTAATAAAATATGTAAAAACACTTACAATTTGTAAGTAAAATTCTTTTTTGATTCTTTTAAATATAAAAGAAGGATTTTATTATAGAAGCATTATTCTTATTGTAGAATTGTAGATGATAGATTTTGCCGTCAAAATTTAATTGGTAGATACATTTCACTATTTCGATTCATCAAACGCAAGCGTGTTCATTCAGAATTCAATAGACTGTAGAAACCAAATATGATTATAGATCTGGCGAGGAGGAGCGTTGTGTAAGTGTAAATGACATACACATCATTCTCGTCAATTCTGGTTATCTTCCTGTGCAATTGAGTCGAATAAAATTCGCAATTCCATGTACGCTTTTCTTTTTGATTTACGTCTCTCCTTTTCCTGTCAATGATCCATCAAAGATTGTAGTATTACTTTCATTTGCGAACTGCCTTTTTATTCCGATTCAGATATTCCAGAGGAAAAGAGTACACGCAAAAAAAAAGAGATTTTCAGTTAAAATATGGACAGTATATAGCTTTTCTGCAAAGATTACCGAAATTTCTGGGCAGAGTTTACAGAATTTTCAGTAATTTGATAAATTTACGGATATTTTCTGTAAAATTGACTGAACTTTTCTGTCAAGTTGACATCTTCAAACTGTAAACTCTAATATAAAAGTCTGTAAATTTTACAAAAAGTATCTGTAAATTTCTCAAATGACTGAAAATTCTGTAAAATCTGCAAAAAATTCTGTAAGTTTTACAGAAAAGCTGCTGCCGTGATTTGGAAGAACACGTTTATTTGCAAAATGAAGTTAACTTTGAAAGAAAATTGGATACAGTAAATCTCAGAGATATTTTTGTTATCTGTATTTGGATAAAAATGTTGCAAACAATTGAAAATTGGCAACTACATATAATAAAGTTGTGAACGCAGGGTGGTCAAAAAACATCATTTTAAAATTCCCTGACTTTTCTCTGACCGATTTTTCATTTTTCCTGACCAAAAATAGTTAAATTTTCAACAAAATAATTAAATTTTCAACAAAATAGTTGAATTTTAACCAAATTGTTCAATTTTCAACCTACAAATATGAATTTTTAACCACATGGTCGAATTTTCAATCAAAAAAGAATAAACTCTAACCAAAAACATTTTCAGAAATTTGCAACCAAAAGCATTTTCAACCAAATACTTGAATTTGGAACAAAAATAATTAAGTTTTCAACAAAATAGTGTATTTTTCACCAATTAGTCGAATTTTCAAACAAAAAAGATTAAACTTCAACCAAAAACAGTTGAATTTTCAACAACATAAATGATTTTTCATAAAAATAATTAAATTTTTAACAAAATAGTTGAGTTTTTAACCAGATAGTTGAATTTTCAAGCCAGGAAGACGAATTTTCTACAAAAATGTAATAGTTGATATTAAACAAAAAAAGATAAAGTTTCTATAAAATAGGTGAATTTTAAAACCAAAATGGTAAATTTTTAACAAAATATATGAAATTAAAAAAGTGTTGAATTTTCCACTAACCAAAAATGAAAACGTAAACTCTTCAGTAAAAAAATTAATTTTTAACAAAAAAAAAAAAACGAGTTTTCAACGAAATAGTCAAATTTTCAACCAGAGATAAATTCTCAACTAAAATGATGAATTTTATAAGACAGAAAGACAACTTTTCAATAAATAAAGATTTTTTAGTCAAGAAAGAAATGAAAGTTCATCCAAATTGTTGAACTTTCAA
>CAKNYM010052059.1:478169-525001 GCA_932195095.1 Andricus curvator
TTAGTCAAGAAAGAAATGAAAGTTCATCCAAATTGTTGAACTTTCAATCCAAAAGACGAATTCTTTTGAAAAAGAAACTTGAATTTTCAACCCGAAAATATGAATTTTCGCCAACAAAGTCAATTTTCACCCAAGTAGTAGAATTTTCAATTAAAAAAGATCAACGGGTAATTTAATAGTACATATTTCAAACAAGAAAAGATTTTAATTTTAAATGACAAACAGTTGAATTCAACCAAAAAAAGATTAATTTTCAACCAAACAGTTGCATTTTTATACAAAAAAGATCACATTTATACTGAAACAGATGCATTTTTAAACCAAAAAGACGAATTTTCAAAAAAACAGTGGAATTTTCCACTAAGAAAGGTTTCAGTTGAATTTTCAATACCAAAATATGAACTTAGAACAAAAACTTAATTTTTTGCCAAAATTGTTGAATTCTCAATACAAAAAGACGAATTTACAAACAAACAGTACCAGCCCAGACCATACTGTCTGTTTTCCCGTCTTGAAGCTGGCCAGATGGCCTGGCCTGGACCCGGCCAAAAGTGTAACGTTCTTTTTGACTAGCCCCAGGCCAAACCGTCTGGTCAGCCACTAGTTAGAGGTCGACCAGCCGCTAGCTGGACTCCCTTATTTTTTTAAAGACTTAAAAAAAGTCATTTTTCTCCATAAGTGTATTTAGCTGATCAGCGACAAACCTGGACCAGACCAGATCTTCCAGACAGAACATATAATTTTTTGTTCCTGGGAAAAACTAGCGGCAGACCTGGGCCAGATCGTATCTTCCAGACTAGACAGTGTAGATAAAGCCATTTTCTACCAAATAATAAAATTTGTAACTATAAGTGTAATCGTCAGGAGGAAGCAACTGCAAAGAAATAAGTAGAAATAGAAATTTAAGAAGAACAAATTACTGACAAGAAGATTATATCAGGATGGCCACAAAACTTGATTATCAAAATTCCCTATAATACTTCTCTGAATAATTTTTCATTTTCCCTGACCATTAATAATTCAAAGACCAGAATCCTAATCTTGTAACATTTTTAACATAGAGTCTTTTAAAGACGGAATAAAACATTTTAAATTAAAATAAACAATTTCAAATTAGTTTTCCAGGACAGTTATTTAAAATGCTTCTTATAGAAATTCCCTGACTTTTGCAATATTTTTTTTTTTAAATCCCTAACTTTCCCTGACCAATGAAATTTCCTGACTTTTGTCTCATTTCCAGGCTTCTCCTGACATATGGCCATCTTGTGAATGTGGTTGTGAATTCGCCTTCCTATAAAAATTATCCGACGTCAAATAATTCTAGTTGTCAATTGTTTGCAACGTTTTTATCCAACTTGAGATAAAAAAATATATCTGGGATTTACTTTGTGACAGTTAAATGACATATCAGATACCATTGCGAAGAGTAAAATAGTGAGAACAGATTTGAAAGGTTAGTGAGTGGATAATGGCAACTAATCTCGATGTTATTCACCCTCTGGTTATCATCGATTGAGGGTTTGTCGAGTGATTCTCTAGTTGGCAATTGGATTAAATCGAAGGTGAAAAAGTCGACCCTCGATAAAGGTATACTGCGCACAATATAGCATGCAATTAGCTCATGTTTCCGTGTAATTTCTTTGGCTTTCAAGAGCGAGGGGCGGCGGGGTCGGATTGTGAGCGTGAAGAGGCGGCGCAGGTGTAATGTATAGAATAGATAGATGACTATAAGTACAAGAGATGCGAACCGGGCTATACGGTTTGTGAGACAGGTGAAGCAAAGGACAGCCCCAGAGCAGAGCACAGCACAGGTATGGGACGTAGGTTGATAGAGATATATGCCCCTGTATTGTATACAATGTATACTATACATGTATATCATATAGCTGGATGGACGATCATGTATGAGGCGAACAGGTAAAAGAAACGTTACCATGGAAACGACCATGGCCACCCTCAATCAATACACGCGATGGGGTGTCGGTGTCGGTTCGGTCGGTGACGCAGGCAAAAGGCCCACGTGGTCCTATCGCCACGTGCAAGACCTCTATTTTTCCCTGACGTAGGACACAAACTCATGCTCTCTATTTTTTTGTTAGTAAGGGCCACAAAACAACCTGCGGTTTCAGTCTGAGCTCAACGTATTCAATTCAAAGACAATCAGACGAGAAACGTGAGCGACGGTGATTTGCGTCAGACTTACATAGGGGTTGTGTCTGCTACAAGTAGTTTATCCTGAAAATTTCAGTCTGATAAAAAAATAATCCAGATATAGCAGGCGTATTGAAGTTGATAACAACGAAGAGCGAAAAATTTGTTTTATACCTGACACATTTGTTTTGGATGATTCTTCCCTACTAGAATTTGCAGTATATGTTAGAGCCATAACATATGCTGAATGATCAAAATGAAGAATTCTGTTTAAAAGAGAGACCAACAAACTAATAAAAGCTTCAGTTTTCAATGAGTAATGACTGGAAATATGTGCACATGTTTTTTAGAAATGAATTGTCGTGTTCCGAAATTCGGGGTGAGTAGGGTAATGGAACCAGTCGTCGGCCACGAACCAATGGTCGGTCACGCGTCAGTAATTTTCTGATGAATATATAATAAGGAGGTCAATGTCATATCATTTGGGACAAAAATGCTGTTTGTAGTATTAGCTTTAATTTGCTATGAACCACAAATCTAAAATAATAGTCAATTTATAAATTTTCAACTCGCCAGTTAGCAGTGGGCTTTATTTTGACTGCCATGATGGATATAAAAAAATTGTCTTGCTTTGCAAGCCCACTGTTAAAGTCCTGGTGTAGTAATTATATAGACGTTGTTGTATAGAAAATCTTATGTTCGGCCTACCGACCGCCCTTAGAGTTTGTAGATAATTTTTCTGTAATCTCTTCGTCGGCCACGAAAAAATGACATTTGTAGTTTATGTTTCAGTAATTAGTTATTCATTCTACAAATTGCCTGGAAGACGTTAGGGGAAGAAACTGGCCGACCAAAGGATTTCCATGGCCGACCTTGGGTGATTTATATGTACTTGTTTACAAAATATTTGTTTCTACTTATAGTGAATTTTTTTCTCGAGCAAACATATATGTGAATAATAAACTAGAAAATATGGGAAATAGTCTCTGGCAAGTTGAAAAATTTTACATTCCACTGTTAATTTAGTCAATGCCGTGAAACACAAAGCTAATCAAAAGTGGCCGACCACTGGTTCAACTACCCTTGTCAAATATTTTTCATAAGTTTGGCTAGTCGTCCCGAATTTCCGGGACGACAAGTCCAGTCCATCCCCTTTTCCGCCCTTTTCCGTTCTAATATATAACCAGTGTCAATCATGTGGTATACTATTTTTAATTAGCGTTAACTTTGAACACGTTTTTTAGCTAAGAAAGACGTCCCTTACGGTGTGCTTCAACCTTCTTCAACCTAAACGTTTTTTAACTCAATGCATCTTTACAGAAAGCATATTTCTGATGATCTGTCAGTAGTTCAAAGGCAAATTTAAAATCTTGCAGAGATTTAAATAACATTAATTACGCTAATGACAAAAACGATTTTCTGTTATATACAAAGCTCCATAAAACGCATAGTTTGAATTTATCCAATTCTTTTATATAATATGATTTTACTCTGTTTTTACTGTGGAATACTACGTTCTATACAATAATTAAAAAAACGTAAAACACAATTAATTAAAGTTCAATTTATTCAAAAAGGGCTGGTACAGATTATAGTGAAACCCTCAGCAGAAAAAAATTCTAAAAATATGGGACAAAGTACATGTTGCAGATGAAGGTTTTGCCCATACTGATGACTCAAATTTGAATGACTGATAGTCCCTAAAAATAAATTACAAAAAATCTAAAAAATATACGGATTTCTAGGATCCTTTCTGTGTTAGTGCAATGGTACATTTTAGAGTCAGAAATAATCATTTGTTAATAAGTTATTAACAAAAGAGTAGTGTGAGGTGTCATCTACGAAAATAAACAACGTACATACGGAGATAATTCTGGAAGCAAATTGCTTGTTTTTGCCTTCTGAAAATGGTGTATGTAGTGTCAATGACCAAAAAGTTGCGCTTAAATGTTTAAACAATTATTTTTTCTTTGCAAATTGCAAAGGACTTTCCAATTATTTAAGCACCCGCACTCACACTTCACTGTCTTTTTGTCACACTCACTCCTATCGTGAGTGCCGTTCCGTCAATAATTGAAAAGCCCATTGTATTTTCTGAAGAAGAAAATAATTTTTAAAATATTTATGCGCAAATTTTTGTTCATTGACACTACACACACCATTTTCAGAAGCCAAAGATGTGCAATTTGCTTTAAGAATTATCTCCGTACGTTCTTTAGTTTCGGAGATGAGACCTCACTACTCTTTTGTTAATATCTTAATAACAAATGATTATTTCTGACTCTAAAATGTACCATTGTGCACAGAAAGGATCAAAGAAATTCATATATTTTTTTCAGATTTTTTGTAATTTATTTTTAGGGACTAACATTTCAAAGTTGAGTATTCTAAAATTATCGTAAGATGATGGTATTTTTTCACCTTTCACTAGCCAGGAAATAATCGTTAGTCGACTGAAAATATCAAAACTCTGTATCAGTATAGGCAAAACCTTCATCTGCAACATATACTTTGTCCCATGTTTTTAGATTTTTTTTCTGCTCAAATTTTCACTGTAATCTGTATAAAAATCGTGGTATCTACATTTTTCCGACAGCTAGTAGAAGCCAATAAAACTTTTAAAATCTTCATGGGGGCCATTCATATACCAAAGTCCACGTGGACTCGCGTTTACCTGAATCTGGGGATTTCTTTTCATAAAAGCATGAAAAACTAAGAAAATGTTAACTACTTTGTGTGTAGACCAGATATGCCCAGCTAGGAGAAATTCACGCCAGGAACGCATGTTCTGCTTCCAGCAAGAGGAATTTCATAAACTTTAAAATGGTTTTTTAAACAAAAATTTCTCGCTTTTTTTTGAGCGAGTAAACACTTTCAAAGTCAGCAGTGATTTTTAGTATCGCTCGCGCTAGCCGTGTAGATAGTAATTTTCGACAGTAGTGTAGTTTCGGTCATAACTCAGTGAAAAATGACTTTAAGAATATTTAAAACCAATAAAACCTAAATTTTAGACATCTTTGGTCAGTTTTAGTGGAAGTAAGTAGTCTTGAAATAAATTCATCATTTTTATCATTCAGCATATGTTGGCAATCAAAATTTATAAATGTATCAGGTATAAAACAAATTTTGCGCTCTTGATCGCTGTTTAATGTTTCGATACGCTTGCGATAGCCGGATTATTTTTTATCTGACTTAAATTTTCAGATTAAACTACTTGTAGCATCCACAAAATTTTAGGCCCCGTGGATTTTAGAAATTCAAAAAATTTTCTTTTTTCGGTCCACCTTAATGTATACATGATGTACACGGAAAAAAATTTCTTGATGCCACCGGATCTCCTTACCCCCCGGACCCGTGAGTCCTAACCTGAAATCACGTGAATTATAAAGATAAACCTTTTTCAACTTTTTTTTTGTGCGAACACCACTATACAATCATACACTGTTAAAAATTTCCGCATAAAACTTCCACTAAATGTATTGGAAGTTTATTTCCGAAATGTAGGGTAACGCTACAATACATAATGTTGTAGTTTTCAAATGCAACGGATCATGCAGCGATATAAACGCTACAATACATGTATTGGAATTCTCGAAGGTGACTTCACGATTTACGACGCTTACAATACATGTATTGCAATTTCGGCATTCCAATACCGTGTTTGCAATTTTGCCTTACGCTTGTATTGTAGAAGAGTTGGAGAATTCCAAACATTTTTAACAGTGTACATCTCGATGACAATCTTGACAAAAAGCAATATGCGTTCCTTGAAAATCTAATTTTACATTAAACATATGAGCAGAAAATGCAGCTGTGACGTCGAAAAACAATAAGTAGACAGTTCATGTGTGATTGTTTCAACTAAACACAATTTGAGATACATATAAAACTCCGCGAGTGTGCGAGAATTTTGGAGAATGACGACAAAGCTTCACTTGATACGCGGACTAGAGACTAGAGTCCCAGCTCGATTAAGGCAGAGTCAACCTGAAATTTAGTAAGGCTTATTTCTTAATTGTAGGTAACGAAAGCCTTACATATTATTCCAGCTTATCTTCAACTTACTTTCAGAACTGTATATTGAAAGTTAGTTGCATAGTTTACTTTATTTCAGTCGAAAAATTAATTGGAATATAACTTCAAGTATTTGTTTTTACTGCGTGCTTACAATTGAAACACCTGTAAATTATTATTAATCCGACAGAAACTCTATTTAATATCAACATTGACGTGCATTTTGAGTGTTAATAGTATATTACATCACAAGTAGGGTTAGGCATGTCTTTACACGGGGAGGTCAATGTTCGCAGGACGAGTAGTAAAACCGTGGCCGAAAGCCATGGTCTTTCTGGTCGTACTTGCGAACATTGAATTCTACGTGAAGACGTATGTAACCGTGCGAGTGATGTAAGATATGTTATTCCAACCCACCATATTATGAGACTGTAGATCCCCCATAGAAAAGTGAGGTGGTTACTCCAAACTGAGGTAAAATTTCCGTGGTGAATCGGAGATATCTCCGGAAGACTATACGCTAGAAGCAGCACGTTACAGGCCTGTAACCACGGAAAGTTTACCTCAGCTTGGAGTAATCAGCTAACTTATACCCTGCTTAAACGATTACCTGCAACATTTCGTACCCCCAGTTTTTTCTGTGGTTGCCATTTTATTTAAATGCTCTGGTGCTGTTACGATAATTCCTTCAGACACCTATTCCCAATATCCCTATTCTAGCTATACTTATAATGTGTATTGACTATATGATATCCCTGATAAACGGAAAATGGTAAAATATATTCACTTTCGCTGATCCAGGGATCTTACTAAATTTCTTCATTCGTTTCCGGCTAAATGTTTAGTTGTTATAAGGAATAATATAGGTTTCACAGCTAAACTTTTTTTACCGTGTACCTTTCGGTTTAACGCCTGTGTTTTTAGTACCTTGAACTTGAAAATTAGTCCCGGAATACCTAAGCGACAAAAGTCTATTTACATTGTGCTCCTTTAAGCCACACATACTTATTTCTAAAGCTGCTCCCGGAATTTATAGATACGAGTAACGTAGAAATAGAAACGAAACTTGCAATGAATGATGTGTTGGTCGTATTTACAACTGGGATTCCCACGGCTGGTCATTCGACTCACGACTATATGCAGACATAGTGTTGAGTTTAAGCCAATTACGAATTCACCTTGCAATAGTAATAATGTTCTTCCATTGTTTTTACTCAAGTTTTACACACATATAAACCATCTTAAGAATTAAATTTAGTTTTTATTATCGCGACAAATCATTCTGATCCAAGGACTGTAATCGTGAATTCAAGACGTTTCATAATGCTTTCGTTTTGACGTACGCATGTACAAAGCTCTATCGATTGAGTCTATGATTCTACTGACGTCATTAGCTTTTCTTCATACAATACATTCATGGGTTAAGTGTGTACTTGAACATTTCTCTCGTGAATTAATATTCATGAAGAAATTTTAAAACAGGAAGTTCCCAGGAAGTATAACTTCAAAAGACATTGTAGAGTGAGGAAGGGTTTGTTTATACGCAGCCAAAATAGGTGAATTATTGTCAACTATAAAACAAATGAAAAATGTTGGATGTTCAGTAATTTTCAATAATAATAATACTAATAGTTATGTAGTTGTCAACGGTTTCTCCCTTGTTCAGCGCTTTGACACCCTTGTGGATCAAAATGTGTCACCTTTTTTAATTGAAAATAAAATAAACTCATTTAACAAAACAAAAGATTTACGAGGAAACCTTTTAGAGAAAACTTTTAAGGCTGACTTGTGAACCCTAACTTTTTAAGCCAATTCAGGCTTATGAACCAGCTCAAAAGTCAGCAAGATTTTAATGAAAGTCGATGTCAGGAGTTTTTTGTGTTGCTAAATAGGAGTTTCAGGTAAAAATGAAAATTTCATAAATTGTGGATTGAATATGACTCTCATAATCTATAAATTGCTCCTACATGAAATCCCACATAGGATTAACATTGCTTCTTAATAGAATCTATATAAAAAATATTAACTTCATACTAGGCAACCCTAAAGGGTTAGAAAAACTACTGCGTACATGTAGCTGTTATAGGAATTAGCTGTATTATAGGTTTATATTCCGAGTGGTGTCCCAATTTGCGCATACGATTTTATATAGGAAACCATGTGGATTTTCATATGGGTTCCCATATAGGACCCCATGTGGATATTTTCAGTAGGTTATTGTTATAAAATTAATCTTTAATTAATTAAATAAGTGTTAAAACTGAATATTGAGTTTTTATGTAACTTATACATGACAAGTTATATGTATACCTCACGAAAAATTAATTGAATCATTTCCAAGTCGATTTCTTTGTTTCCCGATAGTGAGGGAATAACAAGAAAAAACTCGCTCTGCTGATAAGGATCTGGCTGTTATGCACACTAAATCGCGAGCCGTATAATAATTTTATGTAATTGATTATTTATAAAAAAGACTTGTATTTTTAAACCTTCTTATCTGGTCGAAGTCTGATTTATCGTTCTCTTTAACTGTTTTTTTTAGTTTTTCTGCGCTTTCATTTCCTGTTGACATTTTGAATTCTGACGCCTAAAAATGTGACGGTTAACGAGAACATTGATTGACTTTTCAGACAACAGGAGACGTACAGATTTCCAGAGATGTTACTGGATTTCTAAGGATTTCAAGATATGCCGAAGGATCTCGACACGAATTTTGAGGATTTAAGAACGATTTCCGCGGATTACAAACTTTTTTTGTAAGGGATTTCAATAAATTTCAAGCGATTTCAAAATATTTCAGAAGAAATCACGGGATTTCAAAAGATTTAAAGAGATTCCAAAGTATTTCCGCGGAGTTTAGAGGATTTCTTCAGTTTAAGATTTTTTTTAAAGATTGAAATAGATTTTAAAATATTTTAATGAATTTCAAGAGATTCGGAAAGATTTTCAGGGATTTTAAAGGTTGCAATGAATTCTTAAATGATTTATAAGATTTTAAGCCGTCTCTTAATATTTCCCGGAATTTCAAGAATTGTAACCACTTTTTAGAATTGTAAGAGATTTCCACCGATTTTAAGGGATTTTAAACATTACAAGGATTTTAACCGTTTTTCAGAGATTTTAAGGGATTTCCACAGATTTTAAAGGATTATAGGAATTTTTAAGAGATTTGAAAATATTCAAAAGTATAGCCACGGATTTTAGACGATTTCTGAAGATTTAACGGAATTTCAAAGGATTTTCGAATATTATAAAGAATTTTAAGGGACTATGAGGAATTTTAATGAGTTTTAAAATATTTTAATGAATTTGAAAATATTTTAATAAATTTCAAGAGATTCGGAAAGATTGCCACAGACTTTAAAGATTCCAATGCATTTTAAAGATTTCAATTTCGTTTGAAGGGATTTGAAGGATTGCAAGGGATCTCGTAATATTTTCCGGAATTTCAAGGATTTTAACCGATTTTTAGAAATTTTAAGGAATTTCCACGGATTTTAAATGATTATAAGGGATTTTTATGAGATTTTGAAGATTTCAAGCGATTTCAAGGATTTTAACTTTTAACCGACTTTTAGAAATTGAAAATGATTTCCACAGATTTTAAAGGATTATAAGTAATTTAATTAATTAATTAATTAATTAATTAATTAATTTAATTATAAGTAATTTAGTATGGCAACGGCCATACCACGCTGGAAACACCAGTTCCCGTTAGATCACTGAAGTTAAGCAGTGTTGGGCGCGGTTAGTACTTGGATGGGTGACCGTCTGTTACTACTGCGTTGCTGTTGGCGGTGGTGGGTGTGGTGAGCCCACACTTGTAGTTATTTACTACAAGAAACTATCCACCTAGAAACACTACCCGAATCGGGTAGTGTCACGCTTACCCCTTGAGGCTCGCCGAAAGGGAAATGGCTTAATGGTATAGATAAGGAATTTTGATGGGATTTTGAAGATTTCAAACGATTTCAAGGATTTTAACCTCGATTTTAACTTTTAACCAATTTTTAGAAATTGAAAATGATTTCCACAGATTTTAAAGGATTATAAGGAATTTTGATGGGATTTTGAAGATTTCAAGCGATTTCAAGGATTTTAACTTTTAACCGATTTTTGGAAATTGAAAATGATTTCCACAGATGTTAAAGGATTATAAGGAATTTTGATGGGCTTTTGAAGATTTCAAAAGATTTTTCGGAATCTCAAAGTATTTTAAGGTATTTTTACAGTTTTTTTAAGGATCTCAAGAGATTTCCAGGGAGCTTAATGTTTTAAATGGGGATTTCAAGATATTATGTACGATATCCATAGAATTTAATGAATTTCAAGTAATTTTCACATGATTAAAAAAATTTTAAGGTATTTACAAAATTTTCAAAAAAATTCACGGGATTTCAAAGATTTCCAGGGATTCCATGAGATTTCATGAAAGGTGTACACCATATTTCAAGAATGTTTATCTCCTCGAATATATATTTATTGGGTGCCTTAAGTAATTAATGTAAGCCCACTAATTACTTTTAAATATTTATTCTATTTATAGGGTTTTAATCACAAATATTTGTAATTATCCAGTTAGAATATTTCTCCCTTCGCTCAACGTTACCTACTGTGGATTCTTAATGTCAATAAATCGACGAGACTGCCAAAGAAAACTAACATAAGTTCAGATCCTCCAAATTCTACAAAATAAACTTCAGCCCTTCTGGTTCGTTATTTTAATATAAACAGCTGAAAAAACGCTTTAATTATGAACAAAACTCGTCCTAGCCATTTCGTAACTTCCACAAGCTATCGCGCAGAAAAAAAAGCTGTTAGTGACTTTTACAGGGGTCCCATGTTAAAATAGTGACAACATGTTGTTTCTTATGTTTAGCTTACGGAATTTTGTCTATTCATTACAGAATTTCCAGTTTTTTTTAAATTTACGGGCATAATGAAGGACAGCACAGTTTTACCGTAAATCTTACAAGAATTGTTGGTAAATCCCATAAACATAATCCATACAGGATTTTCTGTAAATCTTACACGAGTTTCAGCTTTAAACATTACCGAAAAACGCATGCTCTGAGCATGAGGACCGGATCAAAATTGTCGCGTCCTTATCAGCAGTTTGGTAAAAAAGCGTTTAGTGATGGCTTAAATTTTTTTAAATTTCAATTCATGAATTTTGTATAAATTTAAAGATATGTGTCAGGAATAAAATGTCTCGTAATATTTTAAATTCTAGCACGATGTAATATTTGGTGCGGACTTTCAAATGCGTTCTTATCAGCAGTTTGGCGAAAAAGCGTTTAGTGATGGCTTACATTTTTTTAAAAATTTAAATTCATGAATTTTGCATAAATTTAAAGATATGTGTTAGGAATAAAATGTCTCGTAATATTTTAAATTCTAGCACGATGTAATATTTGGTGCGGACTTTCAAATGCGTTCTTATCCGGAGTTTGGCGAAAAAGCATTAGTAGTGCCGCTACTTGAGAGTTTGAAGCGATACAGTGCTCTCGACTTGAAAAGGGGTGTGGGGAGGTTGTGCTGAAAAAGGGGGTTTGGGGGAGGGGGTCGGTCGAGCGCGTAAGGTGACGGAGTTGGGGGTGGGGGAGGGCCGTTGCGACGCCGGGCGTCCGGCGATCGCGCCTTAAATGGTTCGACGCCGCACGCGCCCAACAGCTGCCAGCTCGCCTGCTTCTCGCATCTCTTCTCTTTACTTCTCCCTTACATGCACGCACTCACGCACATGTTTTAACTACCGATGGAAAAGTTTTCACAATCTCCTTTCACGATTTTTTACCCAATTTTTTAAGGTTTGCTCGAAATCTCCCGCGAGGATTTTTTTGTACACATTTTTTGAACCCCCTTAGGGAAAAATAATACCACTATTTTTTAGTATGCAGTGAAATTTATGAAGGGGTTCAGTAAAGTTGAAATGTGTGGTTTGTCAACTTGAGGAGTATGTAGGGGCTGTTTCGGTGAAAATTGGTTGCACGATTTTATGTTATTAAAAACAATTCATTGTTTGTGAATAGAAAGTTCCCATTCTTCCAGAATTTTAATCTGAAAAGACAATTTGAAAGCTTAAGCCTTTCAAGAACGCGGAGGGTTGTTTACGCAAAAATCATGACATTTATTAGAAATTTTGTGAAGTTTAAGTTTCCAACTCGTAATTTGAAGAATCGAAATTTGTAATTGAATTTGTAATAAAAATATATAATATCGTTATTACAGAATATATAGTTTTCGATTGAATCTCTTAAAGTTAAAGAATAGTATTTTAAAATAATTTTAAACTTTGATCCCAAACGTTAAAACGTGAGTAATATCTAGTTTGCAACATAGTTTAAAAAATATATACTCTCATTTTCTTAGCGTTCGAACATTAAAAGAAATTTCACGGTTTGAAAATTAAATAATATTTTAAATATCAAACATTCAAAAACTAAGACTTCAAATTCTAATTTGTAAAATTTTAAAGTAAAAGCTTAAAAATTGAAGCATTTTTTTGGTCAAATGGTCTATATTGAAAAGTTTTAAGTAAAAAATATTATCAGAATTAAAGAGTTTATATTTGAGGTATGAACATACAAGATTTTCAAATGCAAGGTTCGAAATCGAACAATTTTCAATTTCATACGTTGAAAACGTTCAAAATGGAGTTGGTATACCGTCTAAAGTTGTTCTATTTTAAGCTATATATACAGGGGACAACCGTAATGTGGTGTACACTCTGTCTTGTAACCCTTATTGTAATCCTGAGTCGGATGTTCATCCAAAATTCTAGTGGTAATCCTCTCGTATTTAACAAAATCACAACTCAGAAGATTTTAATTTATAACAGAAATTTAAAGAGTCAATTTAACCAATTGTTTGTGAAGTCAATCACATTTTAAATTTTACTAACCAAAAATATTTGTTGGGTCATCCAAATATTTTGTTGTTCACATATTAACCATTCGCTATACAGTTGAAAATTCAATAAAAATTGTGTAGAATCCACCAAATATTTTTCCGAGTGCATAAAAAAAAATTTGTCAAGTAATGTTCCTTTGAATCTAGAAAAAATTTGCTGACTGTGATTGCAAGGTGATTCCAATAACTAACTTATGTAACCCTCAAGTTCCATAGAAACCATAAAAGTTATTTTCCAAGCGAAGCTCTAAAATGTGAAATCTGAACGAGGGGTTGATCATATGTAATTCTTAGGTATACACTATTGTGGGGTGCAATTTGTCAAGGTTGTCAACATATAGGGGTTCGAATTTTTGACTTTTTACTTCGCGCATCTTTATTCAATTATTCATAGCTTGTTCTAATTTTAGCTTTAGGCTAAAAATAATGTTTTTGGATTTAAAAAAATATTTCATGCACATTTTTCCATTTGAAGCATATTTTTTAGTTTTTCTCCAATTTCGACCCCTTAAATTTTTTCAAAATATTTTTGAAAATTTTCCCCTTGAAACTCACCTAGGATAGAAAGTGGGGATAAAATATGCGCCCGGCTGTCGCGCCGCGAACTGCTCAAGTGTAACTAAGCACCTCGTACGGTCTCATTGTGTCCATTATTAATATTGTTGTAATATAAGTGTATTTATTAAACATTTTTTAAACATATATTTTTCATTTTTTAAATTAATTTTTATTTTTCAAAGAATTTTTTTACATATAGGGGTGACCACCCTACAGTAGAGAATCATTAATTTAAAATACTAATGTATGTAAAATAATTAATTTAATGTAATTAATGGTTAAGACATGATACGTGGTAATATATTAAAATTAGAATGGATTATTTTACTTATATTTGCGCTTATAATTAATGATTACATTCTACTGTATGGTGGTATTTTTTATGATCTTTTATTTTTTTTAAACTGCTTTTCAATAATTTTATAATATTGATTTAAAGCTAAATATTTTCATTTATTTTTGGTAAAAAGTTAAAAACATTTAAAACAAATGAAGATCTCGTCACTTCTGGAACTGAAAACTCGATAGTTCGACAAAATTGAAGATATCGTCTGATTCGTATGAAACTTTGCACAGTGGGTTTTTTGAGTTCTCTGATTCCTGATTGCACCATGCATCCTAGAAAGTGTTCCTTTTGGTGTAAAAATGACCCCTGACTTTTGTGAAAATTAAACAAAAATATTTAGGGGTTCCCCAATAAGTCAGTTTTTGTAAATAAAATGTTTATTTTATTTAATTAATCGCTGTTTGTGTATTTTTACTGCGGCATCACTCAGACTGTTTAAAGAATTTAAAAAAGTATTCAATGAGTCTGAAGTTCGTAACGTTTACGAAAAATGCAAGAATTTTTTTCATAAGTCTGAATTTGTTCGCTGATAAGATCAGCATTTAATGCCGAAAGCGCCCAAAAAAGTATAAAAAGTATAAAAAAATTCTGTAAGGACACAAATTTGACAAGTCGAAATGCTTTCGGCGATAATGGCAGGATTTCATGTCACAAGTATCCGAAAAAGTTTCACCCCTCTAGTGCATGTGGAATAAATCCTAAATTCAACCTCTAAAGTTTCAGAAATTCTGTTAAAAGACACTAATTTGAAAAGTCGAATTTTTTTCCATGATAATCAAAGAATTTCATGCCAAAAGCCACCCCTGAAGTTGAAAAAATTCTGTAAAAAGACTTTGAAAAGTTGAAATCTTTTCGCTGATAATGGCATCAAGTATCCGAAAAAAGTTCCATCCCTCTATTGCATGTGGAATGCACCCTTAATTCAACCCCTAAAGTTTCAACAATTCTGCAAAAAGACACTAATTTTAAAAACCGAAATGTTTTCGATGGTAATGAAAGAATTTAATGCCAAAAGAAACTGAAAAAAGTAGCATCTCTCTAGCGAATGTGGAATCCACCCCAGATCAACCCCTAAAGTTGAAAAAATTCTGTAAAAAGACGGAGCAGTTTTGCGGAATAAACGTGTCATTTGAATAAATGACACGAGAATTCCAGATCAATCTAAAACATATATACCTAACACCTATATAACTGTCTACTTTACACCTATATACCTATCTAACTTATACCTATATACTCTATACCAATACACCCATATACCCAATACTATTTTCCAACCGAGCAAGTCACGCCTACCCCGAAAGGGAAATGGCTTAATGGTATAAAAGTTGCGAACTTAGAATGCTGAATTATTTGAAAAATCTGCCGAAACTCTGAGTAATGTATTTGAGTAAAAAGAGCACAATTTATACCTGTCAAAGTAGAAAAATCTATCAGCAGTGATCATCAAAATGAAAAAACGGACTTTGGGGCTCGCTTTGGGGACCCCTAAATATTTTTCTTTAATTCTGCCAAAAATCAGGGGTCATTTTGACACACCAAAAGAAATGCTTTTTAGCAGTGCCATTTGAGAATAAAAAACTAAAGTCCTTTTTTGGACCACCCTAATATGCATACTGTATTCTGTCTATAATATGTACAACCTGATTAGTCATTAGTGATTAGATCACTTTGCATCAGACTGGCATCAGCAAAGTCATAATCTCGTTTTGATAAATGTTAAGTCTGATAATTGTTCGTCTGACCAAGAACATTACGCATACCTTGAAACATCTTCGTTCTCCCTTTTCCTCTGACACACATGCTGTTTTTTCTCTCTTTTTGACTTCCTGAGCTAAAATCTCTTTCTCTCTTTATTTCCTTCTCTCTTCATTGAGGCACCTCGGTGTCGCGTTTCAAGCACTGCGCCGTATACAGTAGTCAGTAGTAGTAGCCGTATGAGAGGAGGGCTGAGAGCTGCTATATAGCATGTATATAGCCAGCGGCTAGGGTATGGCAGATGATTGCCTCGACTACAGGTTACTTCATAAACATAAAGCCAAGCTACAATCTCCAGAACAAACCGGCGCGGTGGTACTTGGTTGCGGTTTCACGTCTGGATTCATTCACTAGAAATTGATAATAATTTTAATTTGACCCTTAAGAGGATTACAATGCGGATAAGTGGAGCCGTTCGAACAAAACATGAGAGATATTTAAAATATGCTCTTGAAACTTTCAAGATTTTTAAATACCAACCAATTTTATTGATACTCACTGATTTTATATGAAATATTTCCACTGACATTTTGCTGGCTTAGAAAAAGTTACTGAAATTTCAGTAATTTTTTCCCTGAAAACCCAGTACCATGTGAATGGAATTTCAGGGTAATATGCTACACTAAACTCATGATTGGTTCCAATCTGCAGGGTTTACGTATGAATATTTTCAGAATTCTTTTTATTGAGTCTAAATAATTTTACCTCAATTTCTGGAAAGAAATCTTGTTATTTAAATTTTTGTAAAAAGAATGCATTAAATATTAGCAATTTTAGAAATACATTTAAAAAATTTGGATTGTTTCTTTTCCTATTTGGAAAATGTAATAATCTAAATAGATTAGTTCAGAATCACCCACAAATATGACAGAAAATTCATTCACATTAGCGATTAACCAGAAATTTATCTCTTATTTTCAGTGCCAGGTCACTGATAAAATTCGATGTGGTATTAAAATTCGAAAGCACCATATAGGTTATAGGGAAACGACCCTAATAGTGGGCCACCCCATGCAAAATAATTATTTCAGTAAATAATTATTACAAATATTTATTTAATAATAGTCGACATCCTCAAGCAAAATATATCCGAATAAATAATCAGGGTGTCTACCCTACCTGGAAAACCTGGGATTGTTAGGGAATTTTTACATACCTGGAAAAACCTAGAAATGTCAGGGATTTTTTTTTTTGTTAGGGAATTTTTTCGCGAGCGAGCTTAATTTTTTTTTTAATGGCAATATAAAATTCAATAACAATGATTTCCCATTTGTAAATTTTGTTAACTGAAAATTTAACTATTCTATTTTTGGTTGAAAATTGATCGTTTTTAGTTGAAAATTCAAGTATCTCGTTAAAATTGCATGTATGTTGTTGCAAATTTACTTTTTTTTTTGCAATATTTGCTGTTTCTTGACAGAAAAATCTTTTTTATTTAAAAATTCAATCACTATCTTGAAAATTCGTCGTTTTTGTTGAATTCAACTGTTTTTGATTAAAAATTAAAATATTTTTTGATTGAAATATCAGATACTACATTTTTTGTTCAGATTTTTTGTATGGAATGAATATTTTATTATTTGGTTAAAAGCTAAACTCTTTTGTTAAAAACTGAAAGTTTTGGATGAAGGTTCATCATTTTAATTGAAAATTCATCTCTTTAGTTGTAAACTGAGCTATTTTGATGAAAATTCGTTTTTTCCTGGGCTGAAAATTAATTTTTTTACTGAAAATGTAATTATTACAGTTGAAACTTTAACTATTTTGTTGAAAGTTCGTTTTTTTTTTGTTGAAACTTAATTTTTTCAACTGAAAATGTAGCTATTGAATATTCTATCATTTTAGTTAAAATGTCATCTCTTTGGTTGAAAAATTATCTTTTCTAGTTGAAAATTTGTCTTTTTGGTAGAAATTAATTTTCTTGGTTGAAAATTCATCTTTTTGGTCGCAAATGCAATTTTACTCTCGTTAAAGATTCAGCATTTTAGTTGAATATCCATCTTTTTGGTAGAAATTCAACTATTTCAGTTGAAGATTAATCATTTTAGTTGAAAATTCATCACTGTGTTTGACAATGTAAAAATTTTTTTTTATTAGTTTTTTTTTCGTTGAAAATTTTTCTTTTAACTGCAAATATAACTAAATATTCCAATTGAATAGTCCATCATTTTAGTTGAAAATGCATCTTTGGTTGAACATTAGATTTTTTTTACTAATAATTTTACTGTTTAATTTTTGGTTGACAATTTATCTTCTTTGGTTGAAAATTAATGTATTTTGTTGAAAGTTCGTCTTTTTTTTGATAGAAATTGTTTGAAAATTCATCTTTTTGTTTGAAGTTCAACTATTCCTAATAAAGATTCGTAATTTTAGTTGAAAATTCATCTTTTTGGTTTCAAATACCACTATTCCACTTGAAGATTCATAATTTTTTAGTTAAAAATTCATCAGTTTGGTTGAAAAATTATTTTTTTTTAGCTGAAAATTTATTTATTTCATTTTTGGTTGCAAATTAATCTTTTTTTAGTACAAAATACAACTTTTTCGTTGAAAATTCATGTATTTTATTTAAAAATCGTACTTTTTGGTAGAAAATTAATCTTCTTATTTTGGTTGAAAACTCTTTTGTTATAAATGTATCTTTTTTATTTAAAATTAATTACTTGGCTGAAAATTTGTTGTTTTGTTTTGGTGGAAAATTAATTATTTTAACTGAAAATTTAACTATTCCGTTTTTGGTTGAGAACTGACTTTTTTTTAGTTCAAAATTTAACTATTTGGTTGAAAATTGATCTTTTTTAGTTGAAATTCAACTATTTGGTACCCAGATTAACGTTACCTACATAAATATGCACTACATTTTAAGTATAAATAGATCAAATAAAAATTGGTTTGAATTATTATTCAAATTCATGGATTTTAGAGGCAAATTCAAGAAATGAATTATTATGTTTTCAGTTTTATTTAATTATTTAATTAATCGATGGTGCTAATATAATAAAGAATATCTTTTAATACAATTTGTCAAAGCTTTCTAAATTGAAGATATTAATTGAATCCTTAGAAACTAAAAAAAAAAAATTTATTTGAATGGCTCCGTACTATGAAAAATTATACCTGGAAAAAACCTGGAATTGTCAGGGATTTTTTTTGCAGGATTTGAGTAGACACCCTGACAATTAATTTTAATATTGAATAAATAATAAGTAAAATTATTTCACAGGAAAAGCTCGGTTCATTTCGATACGGATATTGACCCATAATTGGAGACGTAGCATTTTTTAGTCAAAAAAGACTTAAATTGAGTTGTTAAGCTTTTTATTTATTTTTTCAGTTTTTACATGGTGTGGCTCAAATTATATTGGTGGCCCACTATTGGGGTTATTACCCTATACAAAAATTTGGTGTCTCTAATTTAAAAATGACGTATTTTTTATTAAGTTCTAAGTTGTGACTCTTTTAAAATCTGTAGGTTAAAAATGTGACCATTTTATAATTTTACAGACTCTTAATTTGAATCAGTGAAAATTCATTGAGATTCAGTGAATATTCACTGCAATTCCAGTAATTTTTCACTGATTTTACAGAAAAATGGTAACTAAAATTGCAGTGAATAATCACTGATACTCACTGAAGTTATAATAATTATAACTTAACATATGCATGCTCTCTAAAGCGAAAAAAGTTTTTTATATCTATTATTACATAATTATTATGTAATAATAGATATAAAAAACTTATTTCGCTCTATACTGGTGGCTTTTAAATTTCAATAAATTCAAATTAAAAAGTATTCCAATTTCGTACTCGTGCAACTTTTAGAATCTTCACTTAGAACATATAAAATATAAATGGTCCTTTAAATGTTTGAATGACTTTAAGCTTCTTTATTTAAATTTGTATTAACCCTTATTTTTAAATCGTTCAACTATTCAATGCTAATTTTGAAATTTTTCTTAAATGGAATTTATATATTTAATAATGTTACATTTCTGAACTCGGAAGAAAATGTGAAAAGTCGCTGATGAAAATTATAAATAAAACATTCTTAGAAGAAGTTATCTACTTTTTGAGATATTTAATATTTAGAACTGTTTCTAAATTTAGGCACTATATCTTCAAATTCTGAGGTCAGTTTTCATAGGTGCAAAAGTGAAAGGGTCCGAAATCTTTCAGCAATAACATGGAATTCTTATGCGTTTCGTAACGATTTAATTTCATGGGCATCTCTTGCATATATAATTTTCTTTAATAAATAGTTTCTTGAAATGTGACCGTCCACGAAGAAAGGGACCTAAGGTCTGGGAATTAAATTTTATAGAACCGATTAAAGAGGCGTTCCAACACAGGAACTCTATTCTCATCATTTATGATAGAAGGTTGATTAAATTTATGTGAATTCGGACCTATATCCAGTCTGTCTGCCTGTCTGTCTACTCTGAGAAAATTGTTTCGTTTCACTGTTAAAAATAGTATTAAATTTAAAATACCAATGTATATTAAAATTAATATCTCAAGCATATGAAATCCCTATTTAGTTACGTGTTTATTAAATTTCATATACAATCACTGTTAAAAAAATCTGATCGAAATTTAATGTACATGTGAGTAAAGTAATTTGCACATACCGTACATTAATTTTAATATACCATCATGTTGTAAAATTAATATACATGTATATTAAAGTCGGTAAAACAGAGTGCGTGAAAACGACAAGGTCTTTGATTCCTGCAGATCCTGTCAAATATTAAAAAATAAAGGAATAACCTTGAATTCGTCGACTTAATTCCTACTTACAATTAAAGTGCAATGTTCGGGTGGAATTTTATCTAAAATTTGCTGTGAATGTTAGAATTTTAACGTGAGTACAGGTGCTTGGAGGTTAGGTTTCTTAATTATTTGTTTAATTGAACTTTTCTCTTAAAACCCAGTGTAATTTATATTTATCTAGGAGAAGATATTATGTTTGATTATTTATAATTGAAAATTGCTGCCAAAATTGTTTTTAATTTGTGTAAAGTGCAAATATCTGACTTTTCTGATAAATGATCAATATGCGGTATATTAAATTTAATAAAATAGTCTCTTAATGGCGATTTCGTATACCTAGATTTTAGATTTGATATACAAATGTATATTAAATGTATATTAAAATTGCAAACATTTTTAACAGTGATGATAATCGCTCAGATAATTCCATTTTACACAAAATCAAAATATGATTAGCAGTAATTTTCGATTCTTAATAATAAAACATGATACCTTCTTGCAATTAATCAAAAATAAAATTGTATTTTAAGTCGAAAAGTTCAATTACGTAAAGAAATGACAGACCTAACCTACACTCAACTATACTCACATTAAATTTCTACCATTCAGGGCAATTTTTGGAAAGAGTTCCACTTGTACGTTGCACTTTAATCATAAAAAGCAATTCAATCGACGAATTCTAGATTATTACTTCAATTGCGAATATTTGATAAGATTTAAAGAAATACAAGCACTTTGAGTTTTCAAGCACGCTGCTATACTGACATGTATATGAAATTTAATATAAAGTGTACAGCTATTCATATTTTAATGTATATTAAATTTCAATTCCCGTGTATGCAAATGACTTCATATACATTTGTATTAAATTTAATACAGATTTTTCTAACAGTGTTGCATATAACACAATTTCTATAATTAAAAAAAAAAATTCTGAGTTTGTCTGTTATCTGGCGGCACGATAACTTTCGAAGGCATTTTCCAATCAAAATTTCTTTGATACGCCCTTGTGTGGTCCAAAAAGACATAGGTCAAGTTCGTTAGCCAGTCTTCTACCGCCAATATTTATGGATTTAGCCATGAAGAATAAAACTGAGAAAAGTAAATATTCTACTTTTCCATGAAACCGCGCTGGCCTAAAAAGTTCTGCAAAATAGCCTTTATAAAATTTGTGTTTAAAATTCTTATGTTAGTCATTCTGATTAGTTCTAACAGAAGATTATTATATGCAAAACTGAAATCTATCGTACAACCCAATTGACTTATCAAATCTTAGAAATATGTTTACGTCACTAAGCCAACATGACAATTACAAAAATATATATTAAATACAATTTTGTGTGAGAAAAGAAGAAACGTCTTTCAGAAATAACGGTTTTGACAAATATGTCGGTCTGTCTGTCTGTAGTATGACAACGCGGTAACTTTCCAAGGAATTTTCTATGCAGAATTTCGTTTTGTACTCTCTTCATTTGTCCAAAAATACAGGTCAAGTTCATTAGCTGGCTTTCCACCGCCAATATTTATTTATAGTTTAGCCATGAATTACTGCGGATGAAGATTAATACAACATAAGGAATAAATATTAGAATAATGATGAAGAATAAAATTTGTACTTTATTTTGTAATATCTGAATAAGCAGTCCGGGCGGTGGTACAGAAATTAAATTTTATTATGAAAGAGCAACTTATAAACTCTCAATTGGCGTGAAAAAATAAAAAGCGAGTTTTTGAGCATTTTATAGGCCCCTTTCTTCATGGACGGTAATAAATGTCTTTCTTGACATATTAAAACAATTTCAACAAATGGAATAAAGGTTTTTTTCTAATTTATATATTTAAAATTGTACTTTATTATAAAATGTATAGATTCTTTATCATAATGAAATGTTATTTTTGACTTCAAAGAAGTTCAATTCTGTTACCGGGACTGAATTTTTAATCATTTTACCAAATTGAGTACTCTGTATTTTATTTCGCCTTTTTTTTGAACGGATGGAATTAAAATTGTAAAAGAATGTTTGATTGAATACACATTATGCGATTAAACAAGTTTTGTTTCATTCACACAACATTATTTTAAATTAAATAAAATGCATTCAAGATAATTCATTGCAACTAATATAAATTTAAATAATTTATCAATCTGGTGTCACCAAAATTACAGAATTTTTCTCTTAATTTGTCATATAAAATTTTTAAAGAATCCAGGATCCTTTCACTGCATAATTTCCAGGAACCTAAAAATTAGACCACTTGAGGTAGTTGTCGTGCCAAAAACCAGGTCTAAAAGAAAAGTTTTCTATGATTTTAAGAATTGAAATGATATTATCAGTCATGTATTATGAAAGAAATAATATTTTTTATCAAAAAGCTTAAATCTTATGAAAAAAAATTATTTTAACAATAGTTTTTCTAATTGAATTTTTTCTTATACTATCGCTTCTTACCAATTTAAAAAAAAAGGTAGAATTTTAATAAATCATGGCTTTATTTCGGGGAAAATATTCTCTGCAAGTCTATAACTGTTTCCAATTATGAAAAAATGAAAATAATCAAATATATTTGTTTAAAAAAAAAAAAATGGTTCTAAAGATTTCAGCTATAAAAAAATTTACTTCCAAAAGTGGAAACAGTAGAGTTGTAGGGAATGTTTTCCCTGAACAAAGTTGTTATTGATTAATAAAATTCAACCAGTTTTAAAAAATTGATAAGAAGCGATAGTAAGAAAAACTTCAGTTACAGAAGCTATTGTTGAAATAATTATTTTTTGTAAGTTTTACATTTTTTGCATAAAAAATGTTTTTTCTCATAATACATCACACTAACAATATTTTTACAATTCTTAAAATTATAGAAAACTCTTTTTCCAGGGACCTGATTTTTGGAACGACAGCTACCTTAATCAGATTTCGAAATCACGTCAATTATATCGTTGTCAAAAATATAATAATCGCTGGGGGATTGTATTGACCCTCATAAATTAAATTTTGTAGAAATTGTTGGTGTAAGTTGTTGGCTTTAGGGTCAGGTGAATTGAAATTGTTATTCATTGGTTAATATCTCAGTTGTGAAATTATAAAAATTATATTTTATTTAATTCTATTAATAACTATTGATAAATCTTGCAGTATTATTAAAACATGGTTTTATTTTAACGAAGTGCAATTGATGAAAAAACAATGGCAATGTGGTAGACATTTTTTTTCCACAAATCTTTCAAACAAATTTTTCAAACGTTGTCAGAAAACATTGCAATCGAAAAAATACTTTTAAAACCCTTTTTTCCAGTGACGTATATTTAATTAAAAAAATGTTTAATTTTATTTCTATTTTTTTTTTATTTTTCAAACAATCTGTATGAAAAATAACCTTCAACACAATTTTTTGTGTACGAGAGAAATAATGTTAAGTAATTAATTTTTTTGTTATCATGAGGAATTATGTATGTGAAAGTGAAATTTTGTTCCCTTGTAAATCTCACTGTTGTATCAATACGAAATTGTAAAAAACCTTGAAGTTGAATAATTATTCAAATATTCTTTAAACAAATTTTCTTTTCCTTATCGACGAAAAAATGATGATAAAATTTTTAACACAGTAGAAAGAATACCAATTGTCAAGAAACATTGCATTTAAACAATTATTTTTTGAAACAATTTTTTCTTTAATTTATTGCATACAAATTTTCCTTAGAAAAAGTTTTATGTTTCTGAAAATTTTTCAATTTTAATTTTTCAAAATCAATCACAAAAGGTAGTGAAAAATAAATTTTCCAAAGAAACATTGTAGTTGAATAATTATTTGATTATGCTTTCAAATTGAAACATTTTAGCTAAAAAATTCGTGGTAATATGTAACAAAATGATATTATCAAACACATTTTTATGTTCTATAAAAATTCATTCTTTTCCTAAGGAAGACAACTTCATAAAAAATTTTAAAACGCAGTAAAGTTTTGCTTTCGTTTTTACGTCTTTAATTTTAAATTAAAATGTACTGAATTTCTTGTTTTAATTAGAAGTTGTGCCTGTGGAAATAAAATGTTTTATTCTTAATCAAATTGCATTAGAAATTATCAAAAACCGCAGCCAAGTAATAATTAACACCGTTGTAAAATTAATAAAATGACAAAAAAACTTCATTGAATAATTATTTTAAAAACTATTTCTTCATCGACGTATGTTTAATGAAAACTTTTGTATTTAAATTTTTTTTACGGAAAATTATATTTTGCAATTCTTTAAAAAATGTGTGTGTGTGTGTGTATATATATATATATATATATATATATATATATATATATATATATATTCAAATTTGATGTATGTTGAAAAATTATTGTTTTTAATTTATTGGAAGTAGTGTAATATGTTATTACTAACATTAAAAGAATTTGTACCAGATATTTGCCATAATGACGCGATTACTTTCTCTAGAGGAGAAAAGGAAGATTTTAACGTCAATGTTCAATGAATTTCGCCAATTTCAGAAACTATAAGTTTCAATTATTTAAAGTTTAAAAATATTGTGAAAGAATTCTAGAAACTTATATCTTATATACACTGAAATCACGCGATATATGGAAGTTATATAAATTATATATCTTGTTCTTTAGTTTAATTATATAAAAGTATGCATACATTAGATGTTATAGAGTATATTAGGCGATTTTCCATTTGAACCTGGTAAGATTCGTCCTATTCATGATTCGCTCCCAAAAAATGGAAAAAAGCTATTTTGGTATCAGCTTATTCGCTCGTCTTGAAGCGAGGTAAAAAATTGTCGCGTGCCTGTACACTCACTTTGAGTACCGCGAAATTAAAGAACGGGAGGACTCTCGGTTTAATTTAAGCAGTAAATCTCAGACCGTATATAAAAAAGGGCCACATACATGATACGTATGCAGCTTTTAATTGTAAACTTCCGGTATTCCGATGACTCATCAGCGAGTGGCTTAATAGAAATTGGAATCTGGCCGGATTACAAAAGTGATTCAGATAATTTGAAGAACTCTCGATGAATGGACAACTGACTAAAAATCTAATCTCAATTTTTTAGGGGCAGGGGAAATTCCTGTCAAAAGTTTTATTTTATTTTTGTAGATTCAGATTTAAGTAATTATTTATTTCAAATTGAACTTTATTAAAAATATGAAGGCGCCGCATATGCTTCATCGGTATGCAAGCGACATTCACTTGTTATACGTATTGTGAGAATGTGCGATGGCGTCCAAGTTTATCTGGACGATCGCCATTTATTCGCTTATACTGTGATTCAAGAATGAAGAACCGTTCTCATAATTCACGAAATAAATTAACTTTATATATGATTGGGTTTAAGATCTACGTGAAATTAAAAAAAAAATCATTCTCTATGGAAATCTAAGGAATATTTGCTTTTCTCTAATTCTAATATAATTAAATAATGATATCTTGAAAATTTTCCACACAGATTGAAAGTTCTGGATTCTTCGCACATTTGGCTTTTAAGCCTCCAATTCTCCGAAACAGCTGAAAATTTTCAGAGATTGAAAAGGACTCAGTGTGGGTAACATTTTGCTGTCAAGATGTGGGACACTGGCGGAGATTTTTCATCATGTGCCCTGGCCTGGAGAGGCGCAAAGGGAGATTAAACCTGAGAGTCCAGTGAGGTCCCCCCTTAGTCTTGAGTTTGGGCACACTGAAAGATTTTCGTCCGGGTTGTGCATCACATTAAAGTTTAAACGGACGAACGAACGCCGCGCCGGGAAAGCAAGCGTAGGCGGTGATCCACCCCACACGTGGCCCCTCTGGCCGAGTGTGGGACATGTGTTTTCCAGCCTCCTACAGAGATTACTCCACGGGATAAAACACATCGTACGTGGAGTGTGCTTTAGCCCCATGTGCGCTTTCGATACGATGTGAAACTTCTGTGATACATCCCAAGATTCCCAAGTAAACGTGATCTTCGTGCGAAGAAGACCCAAAAATTTCATCCTCTTCAATGCCATGACCAAGGGAAATATTGAATTTTTTCTAGGGAGCGTCCCTGGGGGAGAAGCGGGCAATGCGGCGCAGTTGCTTTTACAAAAATCTGCATATGAACGAGTGGGGTTACAGGGTGTTTACCCTACCTGGAAAACCTGGAATTGTCAGGGAATTTTTATGTAACTGGAAAAACCTGGAAATGTCAGGGAATTTTTTTCAAAGTCAGGAATTTTTTTCGCAAGGGTGCCTAATTTTTTTAAAGATTGAAATATAAAATTTTAGTTTAAATTTCAAGTATCTGGTTGAATACTGTTTGTTTGCAATATTTTCTCTCTCTTGACAGAAAAATCATTTATAGTTAAAAATTCGACTTATGCTGAAAAGTCTTTTTTTTTTGGCTGGATTAAACTGTTTTTGATTAATAATTAAAATCTTTTTTGATTGGAATATTAACTACTACATTTTTCGTTCAGAATTCATCTTTTTAAAATGAAAATTGTATAACTTGGTTAAAAGATAATCCCCTTTGTTAAAATGAAAATTCATCTCTTTGGTTGAAAACTGAGCTATTTTGTTGAGCTGTTTTTTAGTTAAAAATTCTTTTTTTTTTATAAATTAATTTTATTGGTTGAAAATTCATATTTTTGGTTTAAAATTCAACTATTCTCTTTGAAGATTCATAATTTTAGTTAAAAATTCATCTCGTTGCTTGAACATTAGTTTTTTTAACTAAAAATTTTACTCCTCAATTTTTTGTTGACAATTTACCTTTTTTAGTTGAAAATTCATGTATATTGTTAAGAATTCATCTTTTTTGATAATTAATCTTCTTATTTGAAAATTCATCTTTTTGGTTGAAAATAATTCAACTATTGCAGTTAAATATTCACCAGTTTAGTTGAAAATGCATCTTTTTGGTTTAAAATTCAACTATTCTCTTGAACATTCATAATTTTAGTTGAAAATTCATCTCTTTACTTGAACATTAGTTTTTTTAATTAAAAATTTTACTTTTCAATTTTTTGTTGACAATTTACCTTTTTTAGTTGAAAATTCATGTATATTGTTGAAAATTCGTCTTTTTTGGTAGAAATTAATCTTCTTAGTTGAAAATTCATCTTTTTGGTTAAAAATAGTTCAACTATTGCAATTAAATATTCACCATTTTAGTTGAAAATTCATCTTTTCGGTTTAAAATTCAACTATTCCAGTTACAGATTCATCATTTCCGTTAAAAATTCATCAGTTTGGTTGAAAATTAATTTTGTTTAATTGAAAATTTAACTATTCCATTTTTTGTCGAAAATTGATCTTTTTTAGTTCAAAATTTCACTATTTTGTTAAAAATCGATGTATTTTGTGAAAAATCGTTTTTTTGGTAGAAAATTAATCTTGTTTGAAAATTCATCTTTTTGGTTGAAAATTCAAGTATTCATCATTTTATTTAAAAAATTATCTTTTTGGTTGAAAATTCCACTATTCTATTTGAAGATTTATCATTTTAGTTGAAAATTCATCACTTTGAAAATGGAACTATTTTTTTCAAATTAGTTTTTTTGTTTTGTTTGAAAATTAGTTTTTTGAACTGAAAATGTAACTATTCTAATTGAATATTTCATCATTTTAGTTGAAAATTTATCTTTTTTGGTAGATATTAATCTTTTTGGTCGAAAATTCATCTTTTTAGTTCAAAATTCAACTATTACAGTTAAAGACTTAGCATTTTAGTTGAAAATGCATCTTTTTGGTTTAAAATTGATCTATTGCAGTTAGAGATACATCATTTTAATTGAAAATTCATCACTTTGGTTGAAATTGAAGATTCATCATTTCAGTTGAAAATTCATCTCTTTGGTTGAACATTAGTTTTTTTAACTAGAAATTTTAGTATTCAAGTTTTTGTTGACAATTTACCTTTTTTAGTTGAAAATTCATGTATATTGTTGAAAATTCGTCTTTTTTGGTAGAAATTAATCTTCTTAGTTGAAAATTCATCTTTTGGGTTAAAAATAATTCAACTATTGCAGACAAATATTCACCATTTTAGTTGAAAATTCCTCTTTTGGTTTGAAATTCAACTATTCCAGTTAAAGATTCATCATTTCATATTTAAGTACGAATCTAAATAAGTAAATTTTTTTTACTAAATAAGTACGAAAAAAAAAAATATTGAATGTGTAACACCTTGCTAAATTAGCGTATATCAGAAAAACAGAATCTTTCTCTGATCTCTCTGTAGCTCAATTGGTTAGAGCACCCGACCGGAAATCAGTTGATCTGGTGTTCGAATCCCAGTGGAGTGAAAAGAGAGAGATCCTTTTTTCTGAATAAATTGAATTTAATAAGATTCATCATTTCAGTTAAAAATTCATCAGTTTGGTTGAAAATTCAAGTATTCATCATTTTATTTAAAAAATTATCTTTTTCGTTGAAAATTCCACTATTCTATCTGAAGATTCATCATTTTAGTTGAAAATTCATCACTTTGAAAATGGAACTATTTTTTGCAAATTAGTTTTTTTTGAATTAGTTTTTTGAACTGAAAATGTAACTATTCTAATTGAATATTCAATCATTTTACTTGAAAATTCGCCTTTTTTGGTAGAAATTAATCTTTTTGGTTGAAAATTAATCTTTTTAGTTGAAAAATCAACTATTACACTTAAAGATTTAGCAATTTAATTGAAAATCCATCTTTTTGGTTTAAAATTCATCTATTGCAGTTAAAGATTTATCATTTCAATTGAAAATTTATCACTTTGGTTGCAATTTTTTGTGTGGAAAATTAATTATTTTAACTGAAAATGTAGCTATTTCATTTTTAGTTGAAAATTGATCTTTTTTAGTTCAAAATCCAACTATTTGGTTGAAGATTGATCTTTTTTAGTTGAAATTCAACTATTTGGTACCTTAGAGACAAATTCAAGAAATGAATTGTTACGTTTTTAGTATTATTTAATTCATTAATTAATTTATGGTGCTAATAAATTAAAGAATATCTTTTGATACAATTTGTCAAATCTGTCTAAATTAAACATATTAATTGAATCCTTAGAAGCTGAAAGAATCATTATTTATAATAAACTCGAGAATGTATATACATATTCCGAGTCGATTATTTAAAAAAATGCGAAATATTTAAATGGGCCCATGCTATGAAAAATTACACCTGGAAAAAACGTGGAATTGTCAGAGAATTTTTTTCCAGGATTTGAGTAAACACCCTGGGTTAGGTTCAGTATATGCATTCATGAAAGAAATATCAAATAGTGAATAAATTAGATTAATTAAGATACAACTTTTTAATTTTTAAGGTGAAAAGTGATTTCCTGGAAATCCTTCAAAACCTAGAATTTACCTAGAAAACCCTGGAAAAGTCCTTGAATTATGCTCATGGTCCTGGAATTTTTATTTCCTTAAAGAAAAAATAGTTTTTTAACTTGTTCTCTACTTTACGAAAAAAAGACTAACTTTTTAACAATAGATTGTACATTTTATCACGATAAAACTCGCAAAGGTGCAATCGAAAACATTTTCATTATTTCACTAATTTCATTAAAAAATTGTAAATATAATAATTTTTTGCTGTCAATATTTTATTGGTCGGGGAAAGTCAGGGATTTAAAAAAAAAATCTTACAAAAGTCAGGGAATTTCTATAACAGGAACTTTAAATAACAGTCAAGGATAATAAATGTGAATTTTTTAAATTTTAATTTGAAATTGTTTTATTCCGTTTATTCTATGCTAAAAATGTTACAAGATAATTAAGTAATTTATTTGCCTTGTATTCTTAGTTCTCTTTTTTCAGTTGCTTCCTCCTGACGATTATACTTTTAGTTACGAATTTTATTAGTTGGTTGCAAATTCAACAAGTTTTTAAAAAGTTCTCCCTTTTGGGAATCATTTTTTTGTTGTTTCATAATTTCAATTGAAAAATGATCTTCTTGGTTGAAAACTAGTTTTTTTCCTTGTCGAAAATTAATTTTTTAAATTGAAAATTTAACTATTTGTGTTGAAGATTCATCATTTTTGTTGAAAATTCATCTCGTTGGTTTAAAGTTTAACTACTTTGCTGAAAATTCATTTTATTGGTTGAAGATTTAACTATTTTATTGAAAATTCGTTTTCTTTCGGCTTGGAAAATAATTTTTTAACTGTAAGTTTAAGTATTCCATTATTGATTGAAAATTGATCGTTCTTAGTTAAAAATTAATATTTTTGGGTGAAAATTCAACCATTTTGTCAAAAATTCAACTGTTTTTATGAAAATTTTTCTTTGTGGATCACATATTTTATTATTTTGGTTAAAAATGAACTTTTTGGTTGAAAATTCATATTTTCGGGTTAAAAGTTCAACTATTTTGTAAAGAATTCGTCTTTTTGGCTTGAAAATTCAACAATTTTGTTGAAATTTTTTTTCTCTTTTGACTGAAAAATCTTTCTTGGTAGAAAATGTATTTCTTTTGTTAAAAATTCACCTCTTTTGGTAGAAATTTGATCTGTTTTGATTAAAAATGTAACTTTTCCATTTTTTGTTGAAAATTGATCTTTTTCATTAAAAATTCGTCTTCATTGGAAGAAAAGTAATTTTTTGGTTGAAATTTCCTATTTTGTAGTTAAAACTGCAACTGTTTGGTTGAAAGTTAATTTTTTGTTGAAAATTAATGTTTTCGGGTTGAAAATGCAACTGTTTTACAAAGAATTCGTCTGTTGGTTTGAAAGTTCTACAATATGGATAAAATTATTTTCCTTTCTCGCCTTTTTTTGGAAAATGTAACTTCTCGGTTGAAAGTTGAACTACATTGTTGAAAATTCTTTTTTTTTTGGTTGAAGATTCATTATGTTAATTGAAAATTCATCTCTTTGATTGAAAAAAAAAAGATTATTTTGTGGAAAATTCGTCTTTTTGGTAGAAAAATATTCTTCTTGTTTAAAACTTCCTCGTTTTGGTTGGGAATTAATCTGTGTAGGTTGAAATTTTAACCATTTGATTAAAAATCCAACTATTTTGTTGAAAATTTAATTTTTTTTAAAGTTAGCACTTTGCTTAAAAATTTAACTATTTTGTTATCTTTTTTTTTTGAAATATCAACTATTCAATTTGTCGTTAAAAATTCATCTTTTTGTTGAAAATTCAGCTTTTCATGTTGAAACTCAACTCTGTTTTTGGTTGAAACTTAATATTTGTTGTTTCAAAATTCGACTATTTGTTTGAAAATTGATTTTTGTAGTAGAAAATTCCAGTATTTGATTTACAGTAGTGTTTCATCATATGGTATAAGCTATATTTTTTTGCGATTTTTCTTTTACAAGTAATTAAAAAAAAAAGTAGACCTTGCACTGGAAAAAATTAATTATCCTGTAATATGATCTTCGATTTCAAAATTTGGGACATCAGTCTGTAGATGTTAAACCATAAAATCTAGATACTAAAGTTTTATAATCTAGGATTTTAAAAATTAACATAAAGTTTGTACGGCTTCATATCAATAGTATAGATTTTTTTGTCCCAAATTTAAAAATATAAGATCATATAATAGCGGTATAATCAATTAGAAAATTAATTTTTTTTACTTTAAGGTGATAACTTGAATCTTTTATACTTCGATCTTTACACGATCCAAAAAAATCACATTTAACGTACCTACATATTTATAAATATGTAGATCAAATGTTATTTTTTGGATCGTTTCAAACCATTTCACTAAATCTGCTGAATATTAATCAAGCTTGTATCTTTAACATCAACTTGTTTGAAAATCTGCGATGTTAAACATTTTAATTGCTAAATTTCGTCTGTGACTTCGAATAAATTCTGTTGATAGAATCGTGATTTGCATGTTTTCAATTTTCAAAGCATCCAAATTTAAATACTTTAACTTTTAATATATGTACTTTGGAATTTCCAGTTTTACTCCAGGAATTTTCAGTGTGATAGGAACTTTGAATCTTTTGAATCATTGTGTGTTTTTATAACATTTTGAATTTTATGATATTTAAAAAAATAAAAATCTAAAATTTTTAACTGCGCAAATGTGACGATTTTATTATTCCTAAAATTCCATGGACCATAGGAATAATAGTTACATCCTTTGAAGAATAAATTTTTTGGACTTTTATTTTAAATTAATAAATTTGGGAATAATTAGCTTGCTAAATTAATCATTACCCTGAAATGACTTTTTCAAATTAATGCGTATACACACAGAGGAAAAGATTACAAATTATATTGGTATAATAACACTAAGGAGAATGGAGTGTACCGTTTATGATCTTGGGTTTTAAAATTTTTGAGAGCAATCTATAGATATTAAGCCGTACAATCTGGATTTTAATTTTTTAAATCTTGGATTGTAAAACTTAGTTATATAGATTTCATAATCCAGGCTGTTCATAATCGGTATGATCCATTTTTCTCAAAGAACAAAGCAAAATTTGTTCGAGTTTAGAATATCATATTCATGATATTTAATGTTCGCTATTTGAAACATATATGCAAAATTGGCTAGACCGGATAGAAATTTGAACTGTGACCTATCGGTAATCGATAAGGTTTTTAAATATGGATTGTCACATTCGGAAAAACCCAGTTGGTTATAGAATGAGATTTTGTATGAATATAGTTCATTTTATAAACGAAAATTCTGCAATATACTCTTTAATATATTCAAGTAAAAACTTCAAAATCTTGCTGACTTTATAGAGATAAAATATAATTTTGATAAGTTTAGCAGCTTCTTATACAGAAGACATTGAATCAAACAACAACATTTTGATAACATTCTGCAGAGTAGCACAGCCTTTTTCGTAACGTATTCTTTACATTTTTGAAGGTCGAAAACCTGAATGCTTTCATAATTTAAAGGCAACCTAATTTTTATTCCCTCCTTGAACTGAAAAAGTCGAATTGGATGGTTTCTGTTTCTTTAAAATGCAATATCAGATAACACGAAAAATGCTAAATCTTAGCTTCCAATGTTTCTACATTTCTTACATGAGCTTTCCTACATAACTGTCTTCATTTCTTCATCGCAAAAAGACTAAAGATTATAGTTAAAAATGTAAATTTTCATTATATTTATGTAACTGAAGTTCATAATGCTTATAAACGAAAATATAATTATTTTTTTAAATTACTGAAATAAGTTTATTATCGGGAAGGTCGGGAATTGACCAGAAATTTTACAAATTTTTAGGAGAAAAATATATCCAATCACTTGAAATATCGCAAATTTCATATATTGATATAATGCAACATAAAATAAGTTGGATTTTAATTTTTTCTTAAATGCTAAGTGCAGTTGCTAACTTTTTCAATCATGAAATCATTCTGTTTAACAATGTTACAGAAATTCTAAAAACTTTGATTTAAAAAATTTTCCATTTTAGGACTTCCTTTTTAAGCGTACGTTTTTGTAAATATAAATTAATACATTATTTTCATCATTAAACTGTAGTTCGAGTATAATTTAAAAAAAACTTTAAATTCAAAGATTCATATTTAAACGCTTTTATTCAATTTCATATCAAATTCAAATATTGTTTCAGTCTAAAATATTCCATTTTTAACCCATTAAAATTGAAATGTTCTAATTTAAAAAAAGTAACAATTTATTTAATTTTAATTGTTTCATTTAACATTTTTTTCATTGTAAGTGAAAGTGCTGAATTTCAATATGTAAAGAACAATTTAAAAATTATTATTTTTGAAAGGACTTAAAGTTGAAATAATTTAACTTCTAATTTAAAAAGGTTTCAGTTCAAAAATTTCAAATTGTTCACTTCTTAATGTTTCTAACTCAAAATGATCTTCAAATGATATAATTTGGAACATTTACACATTTTTTAATTCATTCTTCAATTTAGGGCATTAAAAATGATAAGGTTAAAGTTTAAGCTTCTATTATATGCGTGTAAATTATTGAGCGTTTGAATTAAAAAATTATGAATAAAAAATTCAAAAAAGAATTTCACTTTCCGTACTTTAATTTGCAATTCTGTTTTGATTGATTAAAATGAAAAAAATTTTGGCTTTAACAGTTCAAATTTTCCAAATTCAACAACCGTGAAAATTTTTGCGAACCGGGAAATGACTGGGAATTTTTTTCCTCAATTAAAACGGCCACCCGGAATTTGTTGTAAATTCTAATTGTCCCCTCCCCTAAACCTAAACGCTCGGTTCTCGAATTTTATTTCACAAATTACTTGTATTGAATGTCGGACAACAGCGAAAGAAGTTTCAGTGCAAGTCATTTTCTTAAGTAATATCCGAGAACCGAGTGTTTAAAGTTAAATTGGAATTCTTTAAATTTATACAATTTCTTTGTCATTAAATTAATTTTTTCAAAATGGCCGTTCTCCGGTAGGGATATTGGGATAAAACTATTTTTGCTGATGTCCCAAACTAAATACAAGTAATTTGTAAATAAAATCCGAAAACCAAGCGTTTAGTGAAAAAAGGAATTTACACAAATTAAAGATTAGAGTGCTTGGGTGGATAATTCGGATTTATAATAGCGTGATTCCCGTCTAAAATAACTGATGACTTTATTTTATTGTTAAAAAATTAAGCGGTTGAGTGCAATAATAGCCTGCTTGTATTTTCAGGTGTCACTTGTTTTTCATTTGTTTTGCCCTTAATCAGACTGTTATTGCATATACAACGCTAAATTTATTTCAGTAATTAAAACAAAATTTATTTTCTTTTATAAACATTGCGAACTTTAGTTACATTTACATTTCCTATTTCTCACTAGCCTTTTACGACGTAGGAAACTTTCTAATAATTTGAGGATCACCAAAAAATATAAAAATCGCATTAACATTTAACAGTCTCTTTTATATTTTTTTCTCGTGCATGTAAATTCACGACGTCGAATTTATTGGGCTCGCAGCCGGTTGGGTGCACGTGTTCGAATAAACACGCACGCTTTTAGGAATGTCTGAAAACCCTCTCGTCGAAGTTGGATGTTCTTACAGAAGCTCATGACATGGACTCTAGAATCTTTAGTGTACACACTCCAGAGTGACTTCCATCTCGAAAGTTTTTGAGGGGCTGCATTTTCTTTTCTCGACGACTCCCTAATTCGCTAATGCAAAGTTGAACTAGTAAGCAGGCTTAGCTGCTAGCTTATGTATAGGGTTGATAATTGATAGACGCTACATATGAATTGTGGTCGAGGGGTTTTGGGAGGGTGAAAAGGAGGACAAGGCACACGTCACTTACTTAAAGCACGTGCTCTGGTTCCTGGCGGCTGCTCCTGCTCAGCTTCAGCCATAGCCATAGTCTCAGACTCAGCCTGCTGCCGGGTTAATTTTAGCATCCAAGCTGTGACTTCGCCTTGTCATTAGGACAAAGAATATGGCTGAACTGCGGTTGCATATGTCGCTTCATTAATTAACAAAGAATAACAACATTCTCTTAACGTTGCACTCGAAAAACTTGAGTTCACTTGGCACCTTAACTTATATGTGACTAATAAAAGTACCCCCGTTCTCGTTCAATCAGCAGCTGTTGCCATAACTTTGAATCAGAAAGTCAGAGTAATCTTGTGTCATCCAGGGATTTTCTTCTTCTTTAGTCATTTTCTACACTTTTAGAGTGATTTTAGTTTTTCACGTCCAAGTCATTCAGTTTGAATGATTATAGTTACTATACCAAAGATATAAAAATCGTTTTCTGATCAGTAAGAATGAAGTTGTTCCAGTTGTTTAAAACAAGTTTTAAAAGTAATTTTTGTTTTTGAAACAGCCAACTGTAAACTCTATTCAAGGATATTCATATCTTTGAATTAGCTATGTGACTTCATGAGTTTCAGATGTCATACAAAATGGAAACTTCAAGTACAAATGTTTGGTTAGTAAGAAATACGGAGAAAAGTTTCAAAACTAGTTCTGCTATTGATTCCACTTATTTCCTTTCAAATAGACCCTTATAATCTTATCCTTATCTTATATCCTTATTATAATGAAATATTTTTCATAATTCATCATTAATAATCCGTACAATCAATTATGCTATAAATCCCTGCTTTAAGCATTTTACTAATATCGTTGGTTCGTTTCTGACAATGAAGCCAACAACTTACATCAACAATTTCTAAAAAATTTGTAGCCAGATCAAGGATAAATATCGTTGGTTTAGCTATAAATTTTTTTCCTAGTGGGTCACAAAACAACACAGTAAACAATAAAACGTGTAGTAAAGTATACTTTCTGTACAGTTTACAGACTTTTCAATTATATTTTACAATTCAAAGATGTCAATTTGACAGAAAAGTTCAGTAAATGTTACAGAAAATATCCGTAAATTTAAAAAATAACTTAAAATTCTGTAAACTCTGCAGAATATTTGGTAAAAAAAATATGTCCTGTCCCTATTTTAACTGAAAATCCTGTAAGTTTATCAGAATTTTGTTCTGCGTGTATTTTTCGAGTAAATTTATCATGAAAAGTAGGGTTTTTTCCGATTAGCTTTAGACATATATAGTGAAAAAAGCAAAGAATGACGAACACATGAGCATGATGGCGTTGGCATTGTACAATAACATTTATCCTACATGTATCTACAACCTTCGTCGTTGAACATTTGGCATGTCTCCTAGATCATGAATGCTCTGACAATGTACACAGAATGCGTTTCACAATACTTGGGACCATTGATCTGCCATGACATATCGGTCGACTAAAAGCAAGTAATCATTTTTAATTAAATTCATGATGGGGAATTTTATTGCAGTTTTCTAATTGTTGGACCCTAAAGTCCATACAAAGAAATACGAATTTTCAGTTAAATTAAAATCAATTTAACATCAAAATTTCAAAAATAATTGAATTTAAACTGTTTTCAATTATGCAAAAACTAACTTCGATTTAAATAAAATTAATTTGAACTAATTAAAATCAATCAATCTTTTTTAAACTGCGTCTATGAAATAAATCAGCATTAGGCCATCTTAATTTTGAAATCATGAAGATATTTTAAAGTCAAAATCTCATTATTTGTATTAGTTTTTGGTTTTATTTAAAGTATACTATTTTGATTTGAAGAAAATGAAATAACAAAGCTTTAAGTTCGTTACAAGAAATTTCTCTCAAGAGTGATTTAACAAATTTGCTTAAGGCACTGTCTAGTATTACGGAATTTTAAGTAAGACTAACCCATAACTAGATGTTTAAAAGTGTGATATCGAACTAATGATAATTTTTTTGTTTTGTTTCAGGTAAGTACATTCGCATCTCTACATCCAAGTATATTTGTATAATTTCATTTTGAAATTTTGTAAGTATATTCAACTGCTGGGTAAGAAACTTTTATTTTCTGATTTGATTTCGAAAAAAATAGCAAGTGCAATTTATTTTTTATTTTTATTTTTGAGTCGAAAATCAGAGAGAGAAAAATCTGATTGCTGCATGACGTATAGTATGATATCATCAAAGTTTTTCGATGATTGTCGGTAAAATTTGCTTTCTTAAAATTTGTTCTTTCAAGGATGTTCTAGGTGTACCTTCAAGTACAAAATTACTTCATCGTTAACTTCAGTTATAAAATTATTAAAAAAAGGCCCATTGATTATTTTAAGATATTTTAGAAGATAAGCCTAAGCGTAAATAAAAAAAAATATTTGAAGTCAATTGTTTATTTAAAAGTAGTTAGTTGCATATTTGTGTTTCTTCTTCTGCTTAAGGCAAAAGTCGTGATTTTCATTCAATTTTATTTCACAATACCTTATTCTGTTCCTTGTAAAGTTTTTAAACTGAAAATAATTGTACGTATTGCTTCTAAATAAAATAATTTCCAAAAAACGTCACGAATATAAGCATAAAGAACCTTGCAAGGAATAGAATGAGCTTTTGTAAATTAAAATTGAAAAATAACTACATTTAAATAAAGAATCATGACCTCAGCTATTTTTTATTATTTACGCTTGGGTTTCTCTTAAAATTTGTGTCAATAATCAATAAGCCTTTTTTGTCAATTTTATCAATCAAGTTAAAGATTAAGTAATTCTGAACTTGACTTCTCTTAAATAGGTTGAAAGCTATTAGAATTCTCTATGAAAGAAACCAGGATGAAGGCGTGTGGTCAGTTATTTAGGAAGATATTGCAAAAATAGTACAAATTTCAATATTTTATTCAAATTCAACTAAAATTTAAAATATAAATATTTTATAAAGTCAATACAAAAAAGTTGGAAAAATTTGTAGACATCTAATCTTCAGGAAAATAATAATAAAATCAAATAAATATATATTTTTAATAAATTTGATAGAAATCTCATGATTACTTATTTTATACATTTTACAAAAATATTTTCGCACTACTTTTGTAATATCTTCCTAAATATTGACAAAATAACTTCATTCTGCGTCTCATTTTATAGGGAATTCCGATAGCTTTCAACCTATTTAAGAGAAAAAAGGTTAACTCTCGCATAATCAAAATTATAAACAGGTGGGTTCACCCTTGTGATCGGCAATGTAGTTTCGATTAATATTGATCACTTAAGTCCGCGATTGAGGATAATTTTGGCACGTGTAAGTAAATGTTTTCGTCCTAACATAAATTTGGTGTATGTGTATTATTAAAATTTCCATTTCTCTACGTTACATAGTTTGGGGCAAATTTCAAAAAGACATCTTTAAATTGCTTGGGGAAAACCCGGGAATTTTAAATGGCCTGATCACTAGACACCTTGTAAAGCTATTAGTTCTGCTATTTATCTACAGTCTGAAAATGAAAGGACTTGTATTTGAAGGAGTCCAAATACCCATTATTCATCTATGAAAGAGAAAATCAAACATAGTTGGAAACCAATAAGGTAGCGGATCTAATCAAATTTAATCAAGCTTTCCGGTGATTATTATTTTATCGGTCCTCGGTAAACTGATTCAAGTCTTTCACTTGCACTGCACGCGACCGTGCGCACTGTGCATATTGTGGGGATGTTGGCCCTCCAGAACAGAGTAGTAGCAGAAACGCGGGGCAAGCCGGCTGTGCTGTCAGCTGCCGACAGATTTATCGAGTGGCACGTGCCGATGTGAAGCAATGTCGTTTCACTTTCCTGTTTTCTTCCAGAGTTCCGTTCCGTTCATAAACGACTGCATGATCTTGAGTTTCAAATGCACGCTTTGATTATTATTCCGCTTCTCTGCGCTTTAGTAGCCCCTTTTACTCGCTGGAACAATCAGCCCGACTAACCAGGTGGATTCTATTGCAGCCCCTTTGCCTTTTTGTCACTGGAACTAATTTCAAACCTGCTAGCTAATTCTTTTTTCATATTGCCATTTTTTTTCCATTCAACGAAAGCACTTTACTGATATTAATAGTTTTTATTATTTTCTGAAAGGGGGAATATTTTTGTTCCATTCGTAAACTTTAGTGTTTTGGGGGTTTTTCTACAGTTTTTCAACCCGTATTGTTTCTTCTTTTTATTCTCCCTTTCTCAAAATATGTCCCATTTTTCTTTTAAAATCGTTTATTAATTGCTTAAGGGAACACTCTTCCAAATTTTTGTCCAAATGTATCAGTCTTATAAGATTGTACTATACCAAATGGAATTCATGATTCATTTGATCTCATTTTTGAACTCAGTACACATCCGCTCATGGTAGCTTTGATTCATTCAGAGGGATAAGCGATGGTGGTTAGTCAATTTTGCTATTTCGAAAATGCCCCAGGTTTCGATAAACGGATTAAAGTTGAATATTGTACAACGACCGAGATCTGCTATCTCATGTCCATGAAGTATTCAGCAGTAACTTGAAATGCAGCGCGATTCCATGCTAATGTCAAATAATTCGTGAATTCTTGACATTACGGAAGATTTTATTATTGGATATATACCTGACTAGGGGTTCGGTTAAAATGAAATTACGTCACGTCACTCCCGGAGAAACGAATGGTCCCTGTCTCATCCGTCGATCTAATTTATACAACTACTCTTGAATAATCAATGACATTCTCGCGGTGCCGGATATCTCGCTCCATCGCTTCACCTTCATAATTTGATTGAAGCAGAAATTAGTCACAATTTGATAATAAGCGATTTTACCGCGTAAACTTCTGCCCCACTATCGACTTATTTGATAGCCACTTCAAAAAGTGACTTAAATTTCATGAAATCTTTTGTTGATTCAAAACATTGATCGATATCCTGCTTACAACAAATATTATATTTTGGGCCTGAAAATCCTGAAAGGCAATCCAGTTTGGTTTCATAATCTAAAGCATTCAAGTTTGGAAGAGGTCATCTGGTAATGGATAAAACAACCACACTTACTTTACGCTTGTTTAGCACTTATAATTTTGATGCTGCTAATACCAAAGCATTCAAAGATGAATAAATTAATAACGAAATAACATATTCATTTAGATATTTGATTGCTTATAGTTGTAACATCAATCCAAAATATACAAAATGCAATTGCATTTATAATTTCTGCTTTCTCTTCATCCCTGCATTGAGTCACACGCTCATGTATACTAAGTCCCAAATCATAAGCAATGAACAGCTGCGTTGAACGTTGTCAATGTTCTTTTGGTGGTCAGGTGTTGTCACTTATTTGCAACATTGATACTTTGGGATTTACTGCATGGTTCAGTTAGATCTTTCCACCTGAACACCTGAACATCTGAAAATCTTGTTATCATATCTTACCAAATCTTCTTTGCCACTTTCTTCAACGTCTTCCAAATATCAATCAGTGATTATCTGCGCAACCGATCCAGGATAACAAAACTTGCTTTTAACCTCCAAGCTGACTTAGATCCTAGACTTGTTGTAGTCTGCAACTCAAGATCTATCTGCGAGATGAGAGAGCGATCTTGACGTGTCTCAACAGATCAGCGTCCCGCCTCGGTGGATCTCATTCGTTCTTTCTGGCTTCTGTCGGCGTCCCGACGGCGCTCGTCGGGCGAATCGTCTGCTGAGACCTCGGTCCGCCATCATCCTCGACGCGATCTTCGCGATTCAGCGTCTTGATTCTAGTGGCGCGTCGGTCAAATAACTCGTTGGCAAAAAAGGGGTCCAGGGGGGTGCGCCGGTGCAGAATCTGCGACGGGGTATAGCGCGAGGCACAGGGCTATATCGGTGGTATTTTGGTTTTGGCTCGGCTCGACCCGTGCAGTTCTGGGAGTGGAGTTCTAAAAACAGCAGAGGTAAGTCCTATCCGAATAGCAGCTGCTCGCAGCCTTAGCTTAGCCACCAGCAACTCGCGCTCGCTCGCTCGCATCAACGCTACTTGTCTCCTCTTCTTATAATACCTACCCAGACTACGCCAACCACCACGCACCCCGATTTATTTCTTCACACCGGAATTATTTTTGGTATCTTTTCCCTCGGTTTGTTAATACTTACTACACGCTAAAATTGTAACCCCGCGCAACCCGTGCAACGCGCTACGAAAACGTTTTACAATCAAGGTCCGCTTAGTTCGTTTGGCGCGCGCACTGCATGCACTTCGCACCTTTCGGGTTTTTCGATGGTTAAACCTTCATTTGATAACGATCGCGATTCTATTAGCCTTATTTTGGATCGATTGTTCATGATCGGTAGGGTTTTCTCTGTCCCAGTGGTTTCGGAAAAGGACTAAAACTGATAGTCCGCAGCGAAGATTCGCTAGCGCGGAATAAGAGAACGGAGGAATATCAGTGTCAAGTTGTGCTACGGTTATGACGATGACATTGGTCATTAGTGCGCGCTTCTGCGAACTCGAGGCGATGACTCCTCAGCTCGGTAGACCACCACCATGTATCACGGATACTATAACCCGGCTCATGTAAGTCCGTAGGATAACATCAACATGGCGTCTACCGTTCTCGCGATGCAATCTTTTCAGGGGAATCATCTGATCAGAATCCCGTTGTCTCAGAAACTTATAGGGGAAGATTAGCAGTTATTTACACAATGTTCGTTCAAAACACTTGGACATTTTTGATTCAAGGGCATAGGGTTGTATAAGTTTAGTACGATGAACATCCAGCTTGCTAAATATTCGTTTTATGACTAATAGTCACAGGAATCTTAACGTTCCCATTCAAAATAGTAATTCGAAATAGCTGTCAGTGCGTCATTATCACCTATATTACTCTGCGTCTTAATTGACATATTTAAACTTTGAAAATCAAACAAGCATTAGACGATTCGCGAAAGAAAATGTGCTTGCATCCTGATATTTAAATTATTTGCCTTTGTAACATTTATAAGAATAATGTGATGACATGTCTAAAAGTATGTTTACATTCCGTTTTGTCTTCAGAATTATAAAGTCAAGAAAATTTGGTATCACAGTAAAAAAAGGAACCTTTTTCTCCCTTACTTGTTCTAGGTGAATAGAATATTGCCATTTTTGAAATTCGATCTGCAATTCTCCTCAAAAGCATGATTGTAAACTCTAATCTCATGCATGAATTTCTAAGCCTTTCCATTAAGCTCTCCGTAAAAAGAGAACTGTACATTTCATGTCTTCCAATTCATGCTTTTGCCAAGATATATTGCAACATTTTTACATTATTAACTTAAACAAAATATTCTCATGTATGGTTAACCAAATTATTCGGTTACCATTAATTTCAGAGACTCAGCGGCTCATAAAATTTTAGATCGATTTGCGTTTGTCAAAATAATTATAGCTTATGAAGCTTCCCCGGTTTAATGAATCATTTTTCCTTATGGTCAATATACAATCAACTTCCTATGATTTTTTAAGTAATATACACAAACAATTTCTGGGTCAATCTGCCTCTTATTCCAGAATTCGCGTTACTTTAACCATCATACATTTTTGTGTTTGTAATTATTATTGCACTCTATCTCAAAATTCAATTAATTAAATAAGTAAATTTAAGTTTTTGTGGTAATATATCACTGTCAATGGGGTTATATTGATTTCAGATAATTAAATTTCTGCTAATACCTTGAAAACAAATTTTGATGGAAATAGAAAAGTCTGTTCATGAAGCATGATCCATGCATTTTGTGTATTTTATACCGATGTATACTATGTTGAATATACTAGCTGTATTGGTTTGTATAAAAGTGCATTAGAAACTGTTGTAACAAATCGTGTCATTGATGTTCAATGAATTATATTAATTTAAAAAATATTTTAATTCATTGGAAAAAATGATATGAATGTACCTTTATGTGTTGTTTATAACACCGAAGACGTGAGAATTATAACTTAGAACGAGTTGTTTTTAACGAAACTTCTTTTCTTCATTAAGGATTATTGAAATATCTGAAGACGCGACACGCGAAAATGCCAAATCATACTAAGAAAATGATGAAAAAATGAAAAATCATACTAATACATACTAAGTTTTCTATATGATGCTGTGCAATGAAGTTCTTTCGCAAAGGAATTATCGCATATATATATGAGCGCATTAGCGTTGAACGCGAATGTTGTCTCTGATTAGGTATCATTTGCTGTTCTTATTGGAAGGCTGCTAATTACTCGTTTAGTGACGTTGTATCTTCTACGATAACACATTTTAGGTTAATATTTGACGCAGCAAAAAGGATACGTAAAATTTACAGAATACAGCATGTTCGGTATGGGCAAGATGACTTTAGTAGATTTTTCAAGGAGTTTAATTAAATTAAATAATTTTCTGTAGATCCACCTAATATCTTCCAGTAAAATCTGTAAATTAATGGAAAAATCCGAATTCAGAAGGTTTTTTTCTGTGTGTTCGTCATCGCACCTTAATCGTTTTCTAGTTTACACTTCCTCAACATTGTATCATTGTTTTTAATAATATGTTATGAAGACAATTACAAAAGGTAAACTAGCATTTTATCTGCAATAACATGAATTGCCAACAAAATCAATAATAATAAAAAATCGTAGTAATATTTGAAGAGAAATTTAATTATACACTCACTAAATCTAAAGCAAAGAAAAGACTGTCACTATAATTTACTTCAATAAAAATTTCTACAATATTCTTCAAGGACATTTACCCTTCCTGATACATGACCTTAATAATTTGAGTTAAAAAAAAAATACGTCAATAAAAACAACTCTAATAAATCTGGACTAATATTAAAATGCCGTATTAGGTGTTTCATTATAGTTAAATAAGAATTAACTAATATTGTTCAATAATGATGATGTACACTCTTATCTCCATCAAGTTTTATGTTGTCTAAAATTCGCGTCAAATAAACTTACATTGTATAAAGAATAATTGCAAATAAGGGTATTCTTATTATTTTTACATTGAATACAAGATAAATTACAGATATATATAGTTCATATGACACTTATAATTCCTTAATATATTTCAGTACAAAAATATTCATATTAATGTATCATGTATGTATTAAAATCAATCTTTGTCCATTAAGGAATATTAAGTTTCCGATAAGATTAGAATATGCTTATAATTAATTGAATTATAAAACGTAAATTGCCCTTAAATTATTTGACACTTAATTCAGTTTCGATGATATAAATGGCTATAACGTTTAATCTCATCTTGGACCACTTGATTAAAATAATAATCTCGAAATAGAATGAAAGATAAAATTATAAAAAGACGTTTTGGTTCAGTCTCTTCGTGAATAAAGTGTTACTTTGTTATTCAATTATTACATGAACAGACTTCTTAGTTATTTTAATGAATGCAAAACGATTTTTTAGATTTTCTAGATCCATGATTCCCTGCCCATAATAATTAGTGCCGTTTTTTTCTCATTAACTGCTAACTAATATGTTCAGGATGACGATTATGTACGTAAAGTTGGGGTGCAAGCTAAGTGGGCATTACAATAAAGAAATTCACTATCCCAGGATCAGTGAAATTAAATTATACAGAGCAGAAATTGCAAGGATGTGCGATAAGATCACGTTTATTTCCCTGTTATTGCATCAATCTCAAGTCATTGGCATTACTGCTGTGAACACACACGTGCTTCAAATAATAAAATGCTTCCAAATTCGTTTACTTACTGCAGAATTATAATTTTTCAAAATATTGTCTCAGTTACTGCAGCTTCGTACGTTTAAATATTAAAGCTTATTTCACAAATTTTTGTAACATTTAAGAGCTGTTTAGATCTTCCTTTGAGTGAACTTAGTTAGCTCTCTTGAAAGAAAATGAATAATTCTGGTAAATAAAAAACAATTTACATAGAACGGACTATATTTCATAGTTTATAACTATCTTTTAATGCATCAGTATAAGTAAGTGTAAAAATAATATTTTGCGGCCCAGAGGCGCGAGGGCGGCTTCCAACTAGTCAAAATTACTTTCCACCCATGGTGCATACGATACTTTTTGACCCACCCTCGCTGAAAGTTGTCCTTTTCATGCCAATGCAATAATAAATGTATATGAACGATTTTTTTTAGATTTCAATGCTTCAAAATTAGGTTAGGTAACTCTAGTAGCGCCACTTGTGTAACATCTTTTTTCGCCATCTGTCAGTGAACTTTGCGCCCAGTATAGCGGGCGCAAACTTCCTTGTTGCGGTCTGTTCGCGAAGTGCGCATGCTTGTTCATTGGCGGTCTGGAATTGCCTACACTCTAAAAACAGACTATTGACTGTCAAACGATTCCTTTCACTATTAAAGGATTTTCCATTCAAAATTGGCATGAGAGGAAATCCTCTCATAGTTAAAGGATTGTCGTTTCAAATGCTATCCTTTAACTGTGAAAGGTTTTCCTTTAACTTTGATCTTGACGTGAAATCTATTGTCGGACAAAAGTAAGAATAATTTGAACGTTAAAAGGAAACTTATTGCATGATATTACGTGCAAGAAATGTACAAAAGCCGAACTTTGGTGAATGTAAATATAAAGTCGATAATTATCAATTCTATAACAATGAAAAGTGAGGTTATGTGGAGCAAAAATTGTTCTTTCAGTACACGTACCTTCCAAACTTCTCGCGTCACAATCTGGGGTTCATATTTTTTTGAAGAAATCCATTTTCTATATCAGTTCGCACGTTTTTTTGCACTGAAAAAATTTACTTGCGCACATTGGCTGCTAAGCGATATTCACACATGGGCAGGCGGCGCGCACTTCCTCCGCTAGCCAACAAATGAAATCCTTTAATAGTTAAAGGAATTCTTTTCAAAGTCAAAAGAAATCGTTTATCAGTAAAACTAGTTCCGTTTTGCATTTACCGGATCAGTCTTTGAACAGTGAAACGATTCTATTGATGGACAAAAGAAATCTGCTTAATTTGAAAGGACGCATTCTGAAAGGAACGTAATTTTACTGTTAATAGACTTTTTCTTAGAGTGTATTACTTACACTATTTTTCAAATCTGAAGTGAGCCCGAACTAATTTTTTTTCTTCAAGGAGCGGGCACAGGGCATGCTATTTTGGAATGTAC